>PVJS01030323.1:0-24174 GCA_004027185.1 Glis glis | reverse complement strand
TTTATTTATTTATTTATTTATTTATTTATTTATTTATTTATTTATTTTGCGGTACTGGGGATTGAACGCAGGGGCGTTCTACCTCCGCGCTACACCCCTGGCCCTATTTTTTATACTTTATTTTGAAACTGGGTCTCACGAAGTTGCGGAGGGCCTCACTAGGTAGAGAGAGAGAGAGAGAGAGAGAGAGAGAGAGCACTGAGGCTGGCTGCGAACCCGGATCCTCCGATCTCCGTCTCCCAAAGTACTGGGATTACAAGCGTGTGCCACCACGCCCGGCCCTTTCCTCCCTCTTTAAATAGCTTTTGTTGATTTAGTTTTTGGTACTGGGGATTGAACCCAGGGGTATTCTACCTCTGGGCTACCCCCAGCCCTTTTTATTTTTTATTTTGAAATAGGGTCTCGCTAAGTTGCTGAGGCTGGCCTCCAACCCGCAATCCTCCTGTCTCAGCCTCCCAAGTACTAGGATTACTGGTGTGCACCACCACACCCAGCCAGCCTTCGCTTTTTAAAGTGGTGAGGGTCAAAGTAAAATTGACCCAAAGTACAGGGTTCCCCATCACCCCTCCACCCCAAACACATAGCCCCTCCACCGTGATGGCTCCGCATTCTCTGATGATATTAGTGGCTCGCGTGTTCTGTCTTTTTGCCTTAGCTGTCTGGCTAGTGAGTCGTTGACTTTGTTGATCTTCTCAAACAATTTGGGTCCCATTGTTCTTCTCCAGTGATGTCCTGTTTGCAAACTCATTGATTTCTGCCTTCGTTTTTGTTATTTCTTTCCTTTTGCTTACTTTGGATTAAATTTTCTCTTCTTTTTCTTGCTTCTTAAGGTAGAAGCTTAGATTCTTGATTTTATTTATTTATTTAGTTAGTTATTTTTTGCGGTACTGGGGATTGAACCCAGGGACATTCTACCTCCAAGCTATACCCCCAGCCCTGTTTTTTATTCTTTATTTTGAAACAGAGTCCCGCTAAGTTGCAGAGGGCCTCACTAAGTAGCTGAGGTTGGCCACAAACCTGTGATTCTCCTCCTCAGCCTCCCAAGTACTAGGATTACAAGCGTGCACCATCACGCCTGGCCGTTGTTTTGTTTTGATTTGAAACAGGTTCTCGCTAGGAGACAATGTCGCTGAGAGTCTCGCTACATTGCTGAGGCTGGTCTTGAACCTGTGATCCTCCTTTCTCAGCCTCCTAGTATTGGGATTACAGTTGTACACCACCATGTCTGACTAGATTATTGACTTTAGAGCTTTCTTTTTTCATAATGTATGTATTTGATGCTATAAATTTTCCTTTAAATCGGGCATGGTGGCACACACCTATAATCCTAGTACTTGGGAGGCTGAGACAAGAGGATCATGGGTTCAAGGCCAGCCTCACAACTCAGTGAGACCCTGTTTCCAAATAAAAATTAAAAAGGGCTGGGCATGTAGCTCAGAGGTAGAATACCCCTGGGTTCAATCCCCAGTACCAAAAAAAAAAAAATCCCTTTAAGCACTGTTTTCATGGCAACCCAAATTTTCTTTTTCTCTTTCTTTCTTTTCTTTTCTTTTCTTTTTTTTTTTTGAGGTACTGGGGATTGAACCCAGGGGTATTCTACCTCCGAGCTATACTCCCAGCCCTATTTTATATTGTTTTAAAACAGGGTCTCACTAAGTTGTGGAGGGCCTCACTAAGTAGCTGAGGCTGGCCACGAACCTGAGATCCTCCTGTCTCAGCCTCCCAAGTACTGGGATTACAAGAGTGCACCACCACACCCGACTTTTTTTCTTTATTTTGAAACTGTCTCACTAAGTTGTTGAGGCTGGTCTTGAACCTGCTATCCTCCTGTCTCAGCCTCCCAAGTACTGGGATAACAGGTGTACACCCCATGCCAGGCAGGCTGATAAATTTTACTCTTATTTTCATTTAGTTCAAAATATTTTAACATTTCTCTTGAGATTTCTTTTTTGAGATTTCAAGTATGTTGTTGGACCTCCAATTATCTTGAGATTTTCCCAGCTAACTTGAAGTTACTGATTCCTAGTTTAATCTCATTCTGGCCCAAGAGTCCGCGGTGCATGATCTGCATCCTGTGACCCTTGTGCAGGTATGTTCTACGCCCCAGAAAGCAGTCCAGCTGGGTGAACATCCCTTGTGAGTTTGGGAAGAATGTCACGTGTCATCTGCCGTTTTTCAGTGAAGCACTCCATAAATGTCATTTAGATTGATTTATGGTTGTTCAGCCCAACCCTTTCCTTACTGATTTTTTGCCCGCTGGCTCTGCGTATTATTGAGAGAGGAATAATTCTTTAGCTACAATAGTGTATTTGTCTATTTCTCCTTTCGGTTTTATTAGTTTTTTTTTTTTTTTTTTTGCGGTACTAGGGATTGAACCCAGGGGCGTTCTACCTCCGCGCTACACCCCCGGCCCTATTTTTTATACTTTATTTTGAAACTGGGTCTCATGAAGTTGCGGAGGGCCTCACTAAGTAGCTGAGGCTGGCCGCGAATCCGGATCCTCCAGTCTCCGCCTCCCAACCACTGGGATTACAAGTGTGCGCCACCATGCCTGGCTCCGGTTTTATTAGTTTTTGCCTCACATATTTTGATGCTATTACTGCATACACATTAAGGACCTTTACATTTTATTAAAGAATTATGTAAATGCTTTTTTTTTGGCGGTACCGGAAAATAAATAAATAAATAAATAAATAAATAAAAAATAAAGAGGGAGGAAAAGTGTATATCTTTCTCAGTTCCCTTACTTTTAATCATCTGTATATATCTTTATATTTAAAGTGAGTTTCATATAGATAATATGCCTGGTATTTCTTGTGGCTAGGTTGATGGGTAAGATTCCGTTTCTATAAATAATATGCAACCACATGAGGCCTGGATTCAGAGCTGATTTAGAGTCAGAGAGAGTCAGGGTTGGAGAATCTGTTTTGCAGGTACATTGTGTGGCAGGGGTGTTGAATTTTGGAGGCACAGCCCCAATATAATAAACTCCAAAGAGGACCACTGAGTTGGAAGTGAGGTACAAATATGGGAGAAGGGCGTGTATGGCGGTTGATAAACCAAGGGGTGGACTGTGTCGGACGCCATGGACTGGCTGGCTCAGCATCTAATTCAACTTCTTCTAGTGCACCTTCCTGAGCTACAGAGCCTGGACAGCTTAAAACTAAGTCTCTAAGACTTCCTTGCAGGTGCACTTCTATCTATTGTTTATCAGATATATTTGTTTGAGTGTGGAAATCAGATTGAGTGAATGGGAAAAGGAGCAGGATATAGGTCATCGACTTTCCGGTACAGACATTAGTAGTGGAGGCCTGATGCTTGTGATGGATGGTGTCACAACAGCTTCGTGATTTGATGAGTGGCTCTTTGTTGCGGCAGCAGCAGCAGCTCCCTTGACAGACCAGTTCTGTGATGTGACTCCAGGAATCTCTTCTGGAAACTCAGCGAGGGCCTGCTGACAGCTGGTATCCCCAGGATTCTGCAGGATGAACACCTCCTTCATAGATATTGTTCTTCTCACGTCAAACCCTGGATAATACCCCAGGGAAGTTTGGGGGGACATTCTAGGCAGAAGGAGCTGGAAGTATCATGCTGTATACAAGGAGGAATGGGAAGTTGTTGGAGGAAGTGAGACAAGGCCAGCTGAATGGAGTGCAGAAGGGGAAATGTAGGTGAGGCGTCCACAGGGGTCAGGTTATTGTGGGCATTCTGGCCTTCGTGGCTCAACCAATGGCACTGTATATCCATGCTTTAAAAGGCGGGATGTTGCTGGTCAGCCCCTATCTTCAATCGGTGCAGAGACTACAGTGCAGAGGCAGGTGCAGGCTAGGTGCAAAGACAACCTCCCGATGGGGGATGGTTTTAAGACCCAGAGGCAACCAGCATCCAGCGTTGGGATGACCTCTAGGAAGATGCCTAGGTCCATGGAGGGGCTGGGCAGAGGAGCCTTTCATTGCAGCAGGAGGCTGGGCTGGACCGCCCTTCGTGGGCCTCCTCTCCAGCATGGCTGCATCTCTCCGTTGCTCTGGCCTCTCTCTGGGATTTGACCCAAGAACACAAATGAATCCACCTCTTTATTCATTTCCAGAGAGCATACTTCACTCCCCTTCCTTTCCCTTCCTTCCTTCCTCCCCTACCCTCCCCTCCCCCTCCCTCCTCCCTCCCTCCCTCTTTCTTCTTCTTTCTTTTCTTCTTTCTTTCTTTCTTTCTTTCTTTCTTTCTCCTTCTTTCTTTCTTTCTTTCTTTCTTTCTTTCTTCTTTCTCTTTCTTCTTTCTTTTTCTCTCCTCTCTCTCTGCCTTCCTTCCTTCCTTCTTCTTCCTTCCTTCCTTCCTTCCTTCCTTCCTTCCTTTTTCTTTCTTTTCTTTCTTTCTTTCTTTCTTTCTTTCTTTCTTTCTCTTTCTTCCTTCCTTCCTTCCTTCCTTCCTTCCTTCCTTCCTTCCTTCCTTTCTTTCTTTCTTTCTTTATTTCTTTCTTTCTTCTTTCTTTCTTTCTTTCTTTCTTTCTTTCTTTCTTTCTTTCTTCTTTCTCTCTCCTCTCTCCCTTCCTTCCTTCCTTCCCCTTCCTTCCTTCCTTCCTTCCTTCCTTCCTTCCTTCCTTCCTTCTTTCTTTCTTTCTTTCTTTCTTTCTTTCTTTCTTTCTTCTTTTGTGGTGGTACTGGGGATTAAACCCAGGGGCATCCTATCTCTGAGCTACGCCCCCAGTCCTTTATCTTTTTTTTACTTTTTGTTTTCAAACAGGGTCTCACTGAGTTGCTGAGAGTCTCACTACATTGCTGAGGCTGTCCTTGAACCTGCGATCCTCCTGTCTCACAAAATTACAGGCATGGGCCACCACGCCCAGCTCTGCTTTGCACCTTAAAATTTGGTGCCCCAAGATGGCATCTCATGCCACTCCTCCCTGGCCTGACTGCTCCACTTATGCTACAGACCTTTCAGCACAGTTCTGGGCATGGGCTTCACCTTCATGCTTAAAATTGACGCATCTTAGGAGAATTCTTCTCTCCATATATCTTAACTCCAGGGACTGCCCCTAGGGATAACAGTCCTTCCTTCAGCAATAAGTCAGTCCCCTGCTTTTTTGCAAGACGTTGCATATCTATGGGTGTTTGTTTTTACATACATAATCTGACCCTCAGGTGAGGAGCTCCTAAGGTCTGGGGATCTCCAGGCACAGAGGCGTGTACCTCCCTTCTGACTGAGAACCCCAAGAGTATGGGCTGTGCTTCCCATCGGACAGGGGATTCCCTGCATCTCACACTCCCATGCCTCCCCCATGTCACACTCCAAGAAGGTGTAAGAAATGTGTCCTTCAGTTCAAAGCCAATGGAGAGTTTCAGGACACGGGAGGTGAGCAGGGACATCCTATAAGAGATTTTGCTCTGGCGGCCTTAGCGGGGTGGCGGTAATTCCCCTTTCTTGAACTGAACTCTGACAGGCCCTGCTGTGGTTTAACAAGGCGAGACGGTAAGCCGCTGTCCTTCTTGGTCCCCTAGCATGTAGCACAGGGCCTGTCGAGTGGAAGGCGCCCCGTCATTGTGTGTTGGGTGAATGAATGAATGTAACATGTGGCTATACGGGTGTTCGAGTCACCAGGCAGAAGGGCAGCAGGATGAATTCTAAGCTCCATTTTGGGAGCCCACTGAGCCGCTTGTCTGCATTCTGACTGGCTTACCAGGGGACAGAAGGCCCTGGAGCCCATGACCTACAGCCGAGGAGGTCCCGGACGGACCAGGGGAGCACTCAGCCTGGCTCCTTGCGGAGTTGGTTCTTGGTTTAAATCATACCACTGATTCCTAACAGACGCTCTGGTTAGTGCACCACGCAGGCATTTCCTCGATCGGCCCTCTGCGTCTGTCTCCTTTGGTACCAGGATGGAGCCCGGAACTTCTCCAGCCAGACGTCCCTGAGGCCACCCGAGGTCAGGGGACTGGTTAGAGGTGTGGGGAAGGATGTACTCTATCTTTGTTCAGCAGCTGGAAGTTGTTTCTGGCCTGCCCAGGAGAGGCTGCCCACCCTTAAACTGGACTTCTCCTTGGCTTCAGACATGGAGTCAGGCAGCTAGAAGGCCGGGCCTCGTATGACCGTTGTCCTGTGGTACAAAGGAGAGATGAGCATGGGGCAGGGGGTGGGGGAGGTGTCTGGAATCTCAAACCCCTTGTCCTGAAGTAGGAAGGGCAGGCCCTGGTTTAGAGTGACCAAGCTTAGAATAACAATAAAGAATGCAAAGCTCCAAGGGTCCTTCCTACGGTTTGGATGTGGTGCGCCCCCTAGGGTTCTTGGGTGGAAGTTCGGTGCCCATTATGGCAATATTAAGAGCTGGTGGGACCTCTAAGAGGTGGGCCTGCTGGGAGTTGTTTACATCATCAGGGGCACTGCCTTCTGAAGGGATAAAAGTAGTTCTTGTGGGATCCTGAGTTAGTGTCTGTTCTCTCTCTCTCTCTCTCTCTCTCGTTTATTTGTGTTATTGGGGATCGAACCCAGGGCCATTCTATCTCGGAGCTACACCCTTTTTATTTTTTGTGTTTGAAACAGGGTCTCACTAGGTTGCTGAGAGTCTCTACTTGCTGAGGCTGTCCTCTAACCTGTGATCTTCCTGTCTCATTCAGCCTCGCAAGTACTGGGATTACAAATATGGGCACCATGCCCAGGTCTGAGTTAATTCTTGTGAGAGGAGTTACAAAAGATCCTCTCCCTGTGCACTGGCTTCCTTTCTTGACATGTGATCTCTCTCTCTGTCTCTCTGTCTCTCTCTCTCATGCTTCCCCTGTAATGCCACCTGCCATGATGCGTACGGCCAGGAGCGCCCTCTGCAGAGCCAGCACAATGCTGTTGACTTTCAGCCTCCAAACCCGTGAGTTAAATAAACCTCTTTTTATGAAGCACCAGCCTCAGGTGTTTTATTATAGCAATGGAAAACGGATTATTATAGCCCTTAATGAGGGTGGAGTTCAATAGTCTCATGGAGAAACTGAGTCCCAGCAAGATCACAGTGCATCTGGGACTCTAGTCCCCTCGGAGTCTTTTCATTATGCCATAGCTAAGGGAGCATGAAGTTTGTAAAATATAGCCCCCACTCAAATCAATCTCTTTCTTTCTTTTTCTTTCTTTCTTTCTTTCTTTCTTTTTCTTTCTTTCTTTCTTTCTTTCTTTCTTGTTTCTTTCTCTCTCTCTCTTTCTTTTCTTCTCTTTCATTCTTTTCTTTGCCTTTCTTTCTTTCTTTTCTTTTTCCTTTTCCTTTTCCTTTTCCTTTTCCTTTTCCTTTTCCTTTTTCTTTTTCTTTTTCTTTTTCTTTTTGGTACTGAGGATTGAACCCAGAGGCATTCTACCTCTGAGCTACACCCCCAGCCCAATTTTTAAACTTTTTTTGAAACAGGGTCTCACTAAGTAGCTGAGGCTGGCCTTGAACCTGCGATCCTCCCATCTCAGCCTCTCAAGTACTGGGATTACAAGCGTGCGCCATCACACCCGCCTCAAATTTCTTGAGTGTCATAATTGTACTGGGTTATGGGAGACTGTCTTGTCCTTAGATGATACATGCTGAGTAATTTAGGGATGAAGTGTCTGCAACTTACCCTCAAGTGTGTGTGTGTGAGAGAGAAGTAAAGCAATTATAGCAAAATGTTAACATTAGTGAATTGAAGGTTTTATGGATATCAATTGCAGAATTAATCTTGCAACTTTTCAGTAGATTTCAGGTTTCACAAAATAAAAATCGGGGGGAAATGTGAATACTCTATAACCCAACATTTCACTTTTCAATATATACCTTTGCATAAATCAGATCTGTAGGTATCAACATAGATACAGTGAGTAAAGAAAGTTGCAGCCGGGCATGGTGGCGCACGCTTGTAATCCCAGTACTTGGGAGGCTGAGACCGGAGGATCCGGGTTCGTGGCCAGCCTCAGCTACTTAGTGAGGCCCTCTGCAACTCAGTGAGACCCTGTTTCAAAATAAAGAATAAAAAATAGGGCTGGGGGTGGAGCTCAGAGGTAGAACGCCCCTGGGTTCCATCCCCAGTACCGTAAAAAAAAAAAAAGAAAGTTGCAAGATGTTAAGGACTCTATCATTCTGTTTATGTGAAATAAAAACAACGTGCAACATTGCTTATGGAATCATGAATGCAGCAGGAACACAACGCATGGACTGAGTACACATCAATTTCAACATCTGGTTATCTCTGAGCAGGGAAAGAGAGGAACAGAAGTGGGGGGAGGGGACTATGAGGAATGTCAACATAATCTGTCCAGCGTTAACTCTTTTTTTTTTTTTTTTGCGGTACCGGGGATTGAACCCAGGGGCGTTCTATCTACGTGTTACACCCCCGGCCCTATTTTTTTATACTTTATTTTGAAACCGGGTCTCACGAAGTTGTGGAGGGCCTCACTAAGTAGAGAGAGACAGGGAGAGAGAGAGACAGGGGGAGAGAGAGAGAGAGAGAGAGAGCTGAGGCTGGCCGTGAACCCGGATCCTCGGTCTCCACCTCCCAAAGTACTGGGATTACAAGCGTGTGCCACCACGCCCGGCCAGTATTTTTTTATACTTTATTTTGAAACCGGGTCTCATGAAGTTGCAGAGGGCCTCACTAAGTAGCTGAGGCTGGCCTCGAACCTGGATCCTCCGGTCACGTGCACCACCACGCCGGGCCCTCTAGATTCTTTTGAAAAAAAATTTCCCTTCTCTGACCATGAGAAACAAACAGACAAAAGACTTAATATTTGTATTGGGCCCTACCACATTAGGGGTTGCCAATCTGCTTGACCGAGTCCTTCGAGGATCGTGGGAGTCTCCCGGTAGCTGTGTGAGCTTGGGCAACCTCTTGGAACAGCACGCCTGCCTCAGAGCTCACGTCCCTGATACACAGGAGAAAGCAGGCGTCCAGCTTGGCACAGGGCCTGGCTCACAGGAAGCACCCGAGAAACGTTAATGGCCGCTATCAGGACCGCTGTGGCTGCTATTACTCATCCCAGCCAGCTCTGGCTGGGCGGAGCTGCTCACTCCACCTGCTGCTCTGGGCTTGTCTACCCTCCCTTCCACGATGCTTTCTGTGGCTGGCCTAAGGGAGGTCTCCATGATTAAATTCTGAGCCCCCCCGCCCCCGCCCAGGGCAAGGACTCCGCCTTATTCATCTCTGACCCCCAGCCAGAGACTGACACAGCAGGTGTGTGTCTCAAGAAGTAATTTTCAAATGAATGACACCGGCCCATTTCTGGCCCGTGGCCTCCTTTCTCTGAACTCACTTCCAGAAGTGCTTTTGCTTCCCCCGGGGCTCCAGTAGCTCCCGTCTGTTTTCCTGCAGCCCAGGTTTGGGGGTATCCCATTGCCAGGCTCGGCGTTCATGTTCCTGTCCCAGCCAAGTCCCAGGAACCCCCCACCCCCAGGTCCTCAAATAGTCAAGACACGCAGCAGGCTGTCAGGTCATTAAGAAAGTTCTGAGCGCAGGGCCGAGGTGGGGGTTACTGGGGCTGAAGGGATTAGCCAAAGTGGATAAGGCTGTGACCTGGATAATTCAGGGCTCCAGCCCCCCCCCCATGCTCTGGGTGACTGCCCAGGCCCCTTTGGCAGCAGAGCCAGCGCCAGGCTGGGCTTCGCTGACTTCCTGCGTTTGTGAAGGCAGCGGGGCTGAGCCGCCACGCTGGCCGGTCCGGGCTGAAGTTGGTTCTCACCATCTCCGGGCCCGTCTTCATTGCTCGCACCCATTCACAGCACTGCGGTTCTGGAAGCCACGGGTCTGCTCCCTCGTGATCTACAGCCTCTGGCCCCCAATGATCGGGCTGGAGGCGGGCGGCCTGCGGGGCCCGGGGCTCCCGGCTCTGCCCCAGCGGGCTGTCCTTGGGGGCTGGCCCCAGGAGCAGCATTTGAGGCCAGCCCACAGAGGTCAGTGACAGCATGGGGGCTGCACAAATCGGGGAGGGGCTGGGCGGCTGGAGAGGGAGAGGGGAGCAGGTGGGGTCTGCAGAGCCACCAAGCAGGCCTGGGAGGGCTGGGCAGCCCCGGGCCCTGCCAGGGGAGCCTCCCTAGGGCTGCTGGGGTCCTTGACCATCATCTGTCAGACCTTGAGGGAGGGCAGTTCTGGCCACTCCTAAGGGGACGACGGAGGCTGCCCGGAAGATCACTCGGAAAGCGAGTGCAGAGGCGCGCCAGGGCACTGACTGGAGGGAGGCAGGGCTGTGTTTATGACTGGAGGGAGGCAGGGCTGTGTTTATGTTAGTCTGCGGCCTTGGCTGAACTTCTGTCTAACCCAAACCGCAAGAAAACATTTTCCTTTGGGAAAAGGAATCACCAACATCTATTTAACTATTGGGAGCAGCCAAGGGGCTCCGGCCACGTCAGCGCACAAAGGAATCGAGAGATGATGAGGGGCCCTTCCCGGCCCATCTAGGAGAGCTACCCCTCTTGGCCCCCAGCCCTGTGGCCCTCAGCTCCCTGGGACCCCTCTCTAGAAGGCATTTAGTTTTGGGCGAATCCTATGAGGCCTTGGAGTCAATTGGAGCTGTGACGGCCCGTCCCATCGGTGTGATATGGTGGATGCAGCCCTTCCTCTCTGAGCCCCAGGCTTCCAGTCTGCAAGGTGTGTATTGTTAAAAAGGAAATTACAGCCGGGCGTGGTGGCGCACGCTTGTAATCCCAGTACTTGGGAGGCCGAGATAGGAGGATCACAGGTTCGCGGCCAGCCTCGGCTACTTAGTGAGGCCTCCACAACTTAGTGAGACCCTGTTTCGAAATAAAGAATAAAAATAGGGCTGGGAGTGTAGCTCGGAGGTAGAATGCCCCTGGGTTCAATCCCCAGTACCGGAAAAAAAAAAAAAAAGGAAATTACAACAAACCTCGTTTTGCTCATCCTAATTGGCCTTGTTGTTATTATTGTGGTCCAGAAGGCCCTGCCCATCACTCGGGCAGGTTGTATTTAAAAGCAGAGAAAAGGAAGGGGTCCGGGAGGCCAGGGAGAGGTGGCTTTTTCGTTGCAGCTCATGTCTGGCTGATTTGAATGTGGTTTGAACAGTTGCTGCTTGCGACTGGCTGAGACCTAGCTCGTAGGAGAGTAGGTGACTGTTCTTCACAGGTGCAGTCTGTTTGCAAATCAAGCTGGGCTTCGGTCAGCTGCATATAGAGAAATCCTGGGGCCAGACTTCAAATATGTATGGGGCAGCTTTAGGCCAAATGATTCAACTTAACAATACAATAGAATTTAACTCATGGGATCTTTATAAGGATAAAATGAAATAAGCCATGTAAAGAACTTAGGATGGTTTCTGTGATTAATAAGTATTGGCTAAGCCGGGCGTGGTGGCGCACGCTTGTAATCCCAGTACTTGGGAGGCTGAGACAGGAGGATCACAGGTTCACGGCCAGCCTCAGCTACTTAGTGAGGCCCTCCGCAACTTAGCGAGACCCTGTTTCAAAATGAAGAATAAAAAATGGGCTGGGGGCCGGGCGTGGCACGCTTGTAATCCCAGTACTTGGGAGGCTGAGACAGGAGGATCGCAGGTTCGCGGCCAGCCTCAGCTACTTAGTGAGGCCCTCTGCAACTTGGTGAGACCCTGTTTCAAAATAAAGAATAAAAATAGGGCTGGGGGTGTAGCTCAGAGGTAGAATGCCCCTGGGTTAAATCCCCAGTACTGCAAAAAAAAAAGTATTGGCTGCTTCTATTAGTCATCCAACAAACATTTTTTTTTTCCCAGGACTGGGTCTGTGCCATACAGTGCACTAGGTCCTTCCAGGGATATAGCTGAATGAGACCGTCTCGGGGGCTCACAGTCTAGTTTGTTCATGCATTGATATATTCAGTTAGACAGTCAATAAACACACATTATGCTTCACACTGGGTGCTTGACATATACCAAAATAAAAGACACTATCTCTGTCTTCAAGTTGCCCCCGGGATGATGGGGGGACATTGCGACATAATCTGATTGGTGCTTTGATGACAGCAAGCATGAGGTGCTGGGGGAGCTCAGAGCAGGGGCCCATCCAGTGCAGGGTAGGGCGGGTTCCCAAGAAGACTTTTGGGCAAAGAAAGACCTGACTTCTATGCTTCTATCCCAGGGCACCTGCTCTTCCCAGCCTGGAACATTCTTCCCTCGGGTACCCCCATAGCCTGCTCAAGCGTCACCTCCTCAACACGACCTTTCCTGACCCAGGGTGGCTGCTCCCGCTGTTGACTCCCCTCCCCGAAACACACACACTCGCCTCTCCTTCCTCTGCCTTCTTTATCTCCATAGCATTCATCATCACCTGACAGACAGTGCTGAACTTATTCGCTTCTCTGAGTCTGCCTCCTCCCGCCAATAGGCGAGGTCCGCCATGAAGGCAGAGGTCTCAACTGTGTGATCACTGCTGTACCCCCAGAGTCTGGGGCAGAGCTGGGCACCCTACTAGGTGCTCACTAAATAGTTACCAAAGGATGCCTATGTTAAGCCTAGAAAGATGAGTAGGGATGGGGGAAGAGAAGATTCCCAAGGGAAGAATGGGGGGAAAGGGCCTGTGTGTAAGAGGGAGGGAGCGGAGTGAGCGTGAGAGAGTAACAAGGAGGCCCCCTTGTAGATTGAGGAGCGGAAGGTAGAGAGAGGTCCAGGCTGGAGGGGCCGGGGGTGCAGGTCCCCTGGGGGAGGCAGGCACCTCTGACTCAGGTGGGAGGTGTCATGCGCTGTGGTCGAGGCGATTTGACCCGGGACAGAGGAGGAGGAGGAGCCATCTGTTCTGCCAGGAAGGGTCAGAGGGCATCTCCGTGGCCGGCTTCCTGTGCTTTGACAGGTCACTCGTGTTTCCAACCCTTAGAAAGAGTTCCTTTTGCCGGGCGTGGTGGCGCACGCCCATAATCCCGGTACTTGGGAGGCTGAGACAGGAGGATCGCAGGATTAAGGCCAGCCTCAGTTGGAGACGAGACCCTGTTTCAAAATAAAAAATAAAACAGGGCTGCAGGTGCAGCTTGGAGGTAGAATGTCCTCGAATTCAATCCCCAGTACCATAAAACAAAACAAAACAAAACACAAAAGTTCCTTTCCCAGAAGTGCATGGGGTGTGTGCCTTCCACTCAGTCCCCACCTCCTGGAAAGTGACATATAAGAAGTGCCTTCCCCTCTGGGCGTGGTGGCGCACGCTTGTAATCCCAGTACTTGGGAGCCTGAGACAGGAGAATCGCAGGTTCGTGGCCAGCCTCAGCTACTTAGTGAGACCCTGTTTCAAAATAAAGAATAAAATATAGGTCTGGGGGTAGAGCAGAGGTAGAATGCCCCTGGGTTCAATCCCCAGTGCTACAAAAAAAAAAGGGGTTGGGGGTATAGCTTGGAGGTAGAATGCCCCCACCCGAGACAGCTTACTCCTGTTCCAGGGCACACGAAGCTTCCTGGCTCAGAGCAAAAGTTGATCCTTGGTGCACATGCGTGGGGTTGGTTCTGTGATCCGCAGCCACAGGGAGAAACTGCGATTCCTTCACCCCCAGCAGCCGTGCAGAGCTTCGGAGACCTTCCAAAAGTCAGTCGGCCCGGCGCCTCCACCCTGTCTCCTGAGATGCAGGCATCTCCTACTTTCCGGAAACTGCTGGGTGGCAGCACCAGGCGCCTCCCGTGGGTGCGGTCAGCCCAGAGCTCCCGCTCTGGGCACCAGCTCCTGCCACCTCTGCCAACGATGACTCCTGCCAGGTCGCGGCCACACATTTGACCGCTGAGCCGTGTCACCCATCCTGTCCTGTGCATTTGAACTTTGCAGGTCTCGGGTTGGACCCACCTGGCCTCTTCTTACTGAACGCAGACTATCTCGTCGTTGGCTGGAGGAAGGGGCTGGGAGGGAGGCAGCAAGTTCAGCTGAGAGCCATGAGGCTCACTGAGCTAGAATAGCAGGCAGGCACGTGCACATTTATATAGCGAGATGCAAGCCGGGCGTGGTGGTGCACGCCTATAATCCCAGTACTTGGGAGGCTGAGACAGGGGCATCACAGGTTTGAAGACAGCCTCAGCAACTTAGTGAGGTGCTCAGCAACTTAGCAAGACCCTGTTTCAAACTAAAAAATAAAAAGGGCTGGGGGTGTAACTCATAGGTAGAAAGTCCCTGGGTTCAATCTGCAGTACCACAAAATAAAAAATAAAAAATATATATATAGAGAGAGATGATGTTGGAGGAGCCAGAGGCGTCATGCATTCACTCAGCAAACTCTTCCTGAGCACCTACTGCATGCCACATGCTGGGGCACAGAGGAGCTGCAGACACGGTGCTTAGCCCTTTGGGGTTCTCAGGTACCGGTAGGGCACCCTCTGCCTGACTCATCTCATTGGATTATCACAACCACTAACTGCAGCCGGTTCTGGCCTTGCTCCAGTTTACAACAAGGAAACTGAGTCCAGAGAGGCCCAGCAGCTTGCTGGGGGACAGGCAGCCAGAGGTCAGATTCGAACCCAGGTCTGTGTGCCTCGAAGCTCGGGGTCCCCGACCTGGCATCGTACTTCTCGCTCCTGTGTCCGGTCTGCTTTCATTAAGTGCTACTCGTTGAGTCGCAGCTAGTGTCACACGCTGCTCAGCCCCACCCTCCAGGACCCCTGCGTGGGACCGGGGACAGGCCTGCAGGCATGGTGGGCCCTGCAGAGGCTAGAAGGAGATGGTCTGGGGGAGGAGGAGGTGGTCTTGGAGCTGTGCACCCTGAGATGAGAGATGGAGGGGGTGACCCCCCAGCGGTGCCAGGCTCAGGGGAACTCCTGGGAGCTGGCCCAGGGTGCGGTGGGAGCCAGGCCACAAAGGGTTGAGAGTGGGCGAGAGGAGGCGGAGTCCTCTCTGTGAGGAACTGTGGGCTTTTTGAGGAAAACGAAAGCTAGGGAGAGGTCATCGGAGGCGAGGGAGTTTGGGGGTTCTGTGTGTTTGTTTTGTTTTCGGTTTTCTCTGGTTTAGGGTGGGGAGGTGACTGTGTGCTCATAGGTGGGGAAGGGGAGTGGTCGAGAAGGAGAAAGGAAATGTGGAGGCAGAAGAGATTGCTCAGGCCACAGTCAGTATTTCTTAATTTATTGTCACCGCTGGCCACAGTCGGTATTTATTTGATGCCTTTACTCTCTGTTTCCCCCACCAGAAGGCAGGTCTTGGTCCCCTTCATAGCTGGATCCCTGGCAGTGCTGGCCACATAGTAGTTGCTCAATGAACATTTTTTGGCCTTGAGTTGAATTCACAGGGTTGCTTGGGGAGCCCAGTGGTTAGGTCCTAGCGAGAGGCGCGTTCAAGGGGCCCCAAAAGAGGGGCTTCTCTTTGCTGCTGCCAGGGTGGGGAAAGGGAGACACAGCCAGCAGTAGGGAGGGGCAGTAGCTCATGTCCAAGGTGTCTAGGAGAAGTGAGTTCAGGGTTAGGGATCAATGAAAGTGCAGAATGGAGAATAGTAGTAGCCCTCTCTATCCCATGAGAACATTCTAGAAAGTTAGCTATCATTTATAAGCATTTTTCTGCATTTCCCATTGCACTAAGTGTTGTTCAGCATTACTTCATTGAGTCCTCACAAGTCTCCGAGGCAGGGGAATTGCCAACAGCCTCAATGTGATGGAGCCAGTAGCCGGGAAGCCAGGATTTGAACTCAGGATGTGTTCCCCGCATAGAAGCCGTGAGGTCACCCACTGAGCCAAACGCTTCCCTACTGACATTACTTGATATGCCTTACTCTTTGTGTGTAGCTTCCCCACCAGGAGCAGGGTTGGAGGGGGGGGGGTCACTGTTTTCATGTTTCACATGAAGAAACAGAGAGGTAGAGTGACTCACCCAGCATCACACAGCTGCTAAATGCTGAGCTGCGACAGAAACCTGCACCTCTCTACCTGGTAGCTGTGTGTTTTCCCCTTTCCAAAGAGAGGAAACGCAGGAACTCAACAGTGAACCAGGAGCCAAAAAGGAGGTACCAGCTAGACTCGGGGAGACAATTTACAGCTGCATTTCTAGAGTGGGGTTTTCATGGGCTCCAGAGAAAGGTGGGAGTTGAGAACCTGAGGAAGAGGACAGGGATTCCGTGTGTGCCCCTTGGCTCCCAGGGCCGTCCCTAGGTGGAGGCTGAGGGAGACTGGAGCAGGAGCCCTGGGCTGGGGACAAAGACCCACTGTGCAGGCAGAGAGCGGTTGCTCCCGTCCCAGGTGGAGGAGAGCCCTGGACCATGGCGCCCCAAGCCAAATCCTCCTCAATGTCTCCCTTGAAACCCAGGACTGTGGCCCCAGCTGCTTCGAATAGAGAGAGGGGGAAAATCCCCAGGGGTCCTGAGAGGCCAGCAGAGCTTCCTCTGAGCTACCAGGAATTTCCACTGTCCCGGCAGGGGTGTGGGAGGTGGGCGGAGAGGCCCTTAAAACCAGGCGGCCCGTCTGCTGCTGCCTCTCCTGCAGGCCTGAGGACAGAGAGGGCACTGGTGAGATTCTCCTTCTCGGGGCTGCTTTGGCTTGATGGGGATACGGGGAGCAAGGCCTGGAGGGGGGCTGCAAGAGGAGACCCTTGGCTGTCGTGATGGGGAGCTGGGCCCAGGGAGGGGCCGGCCACAGGGCCTCGCCACAGCCTGTGGGCCCTCAGGGGCCATCAGCACACTGGGACCTGCATTCCTCTCTTCCCAGCCAGGAGACAGGAATGGGGGTCCTGGGAGCCTGGCGGGGGAGGGGCTTCTGCACCAGGTGACCTGACCGCTTCCCGCCTCCACGTCTGTCCCCATCCTTGTGTGTCAGCCCGCCTCCACTCCCCACCTCTCATTACTGCAGCGGTGACTCCGCTCTGAAATTATCTCGCGGTAGTATTCGCTCCTCTCTGGGGTCATTTGATAAAAATAGGCAAAGCCACATCCTTCTCCCGGGGCCAGCCTTGGGCTCCCGCAGCACTTCCAATGCCGTGTGAACTTTACCTCGCTCTTTCAGACTCTTTTTTTTGGGGGGGGCTCCCACTGCCCCCCCACTGACAGCCCGCAGCCTAGGCAGCTCTAAAACGTGCCTGGATGTTGGTTTCATTCAGGTATGTGAGGCCAACGGGTCAGAAAATGTTGGCCACTTAAGAGTTTGATATGCAGGGTTCCCAGGGGAAGAGGGTCTGCAGCTAGGGGCCAGCGTGCCTCAGGACGAAGCAGCAGCGGGGTGGATGGCGGAGGCTTTCTTGTGACTTCTGAATGACAGGCCTGGCAGCACAGGTAGCTCAGGATCGGCTCATTTGAGTTGTTTTAGAACCTTCAGGCTTCTCTAACTGCCCAGAACCTGACCTGGGGCCATTTAGGACAGGGGGACACTGGTTGGAGTGCAGGAGTTAGATAAAGTAGGCTTTCTGAGAAAGGCTTTGGTTGCTGAGGCTGGCCTTGAACCCGGAATCCTCCTGTCTCAGCCTCCCAAGTCTTGGATTCGGTAGTATGCATATGCTCACAGGGGAGTCCTTGCTGTCTCTAGGAATTATCTAGCCCGGGGAGGGGCAGTCTCTCCCTGGTCAGCAAGGCCCCCAGGATGTCAAAAGATAGAAAATGAAAAGCATGCACGCCTGTAATCCCAGTACTTGGGAGACTGAGACAGGAGGATTGCAGGTTCGACGCCAGCCTCGGCAACATAGTGAGGCCCTCAGCAACTTAGGGAGATTCTATTTCAAAAAAATTAAAGTCAGGTGTCGTGGTGCATGCTTGTAATCCCAGTACTTGGGAGGCTGAGACAGGAGAATCACAGGTTCAAAGCTGGCCTCAGCAACTTCGTGAGGCTGTCAGCAACCTGGTAAGACCCTGTTTCAATATAAAAAATAAAAAATAGGGCTGGGGATGTAGCACAGAGGTAGAATGACCCTGGGTTTAATTCCAGTACCATTAAAATAGATGATAGATAGATAGATAGATAGATAGATAGAGAGATAGATGATAGATAGATAATAGGTCTGGGGGGTAGAATGCCCCTGGACTCAATCCTCAGTATCTGCCCCCCCAAAAAAGGAAAAGAAACTGGAAAGAGGAGATTCACAGTCCTGGGCTAAACCTTTGGACAGTTCATTTCACCTGCCTGAGTTCCAATGCCCTGAGTCTGTAAAATGAACAACTATCATTTATTCGTTCAGCAGATAACTGTTTAAGGGGACCGACAGTAGGTTTAACAATGCTGTGAAGGTCGTTGGTGCGTTTGCAGAGACAGTGGGCAGCGCCTGGCAGGTCGGAAGCACCCGACGAGTGGTAGCTGAAGTCTTTGTTGTGGCTCCAGGAGGCAACAGAGAGACTGGTGAGGGAGGGAGGGTGCAGGGCCATTTTCCTTGGCTGTTTAGAGCTCTCGGACTGGAGGCTGTGGTGGATGGAACCCTCAGGAATGTTCTTGGAGCTCAGAGCCGCTGCCAGATAAAGGCCAGCCCAGTAGCCAGGAGCCCAGGGAGTCTGAAGCCGTGTGTGGAGGCCAGGCCTTGGGAGGTCCCAGGGGCTCAGGCAGAGGACGGGCACAAGGGACCCCTCAAGTTGGGGATGCGGAGACAGCCCAGCACTGAAGGGGAGCCCTGGCAGAGCACAGCCAGCTGGGCAGCTGTGGGTAAACAGGGGTGTTGGGATCCTGGGACGGGAGAGGAGCCGGCACTGGCTGGGAATCTCTGCGAGGCGGTGGCTGAGACGTGGAATTTCCTCTGCCCTCCGGCCATGACTGCTCCGGGACTCCAGGCCAGTGGTGGATATTTTTGCCAAAGACAGATTCTAAGGAAACTTGGGAAGCCTTAGGAGGCGGAGTGCGTGAGGGAGCCCAGCTGCGGGTCCAGATAATTAAGCCCTCCGAGCGGGAGGCCATGCGGGGAAGGGAGGGGCGCGAGGCCTGGGTTCGAATCTCGCCTCTGTTCCTTACTGACCGTGTGACCTCTGCCAAGGTCCTTGAACTTTCTGAGCCTCAGTTTCCTGCTGATGGTGATACCTGCCAGGCTGTCCTTGAAGTTGGCACAGTGCCTGGGGCCCAGGGAAATGCTTTCATTTTAAATTACTTTAAAATCAGGAGGAAAAGAAATATAATAATAATAAATACATAATAATGAACCCAGCTGGGATTATGTTTGTCCTTCTACCAATGCAAATATAATTACATATGTGTGCATATATATGTATGTGTGTATACATGTGTGTATACACATATGTATGTGTGTATACATGTGTGTATACACATATGTATGTGTGTATACATGTGTGTGTATATATGTGTTTACGTGTGTGTGTGTGTGTATGTGTGTGTGTGTGTGTGTTTGAGGAAGGGTCCTACCTCCAAAAGGCCCGTGCAATGCCCGTGCAACCCCACAAAAGCCCCAGGAAAGGTCCTGGCACAGCACGGGTGGCCGGGCTCCATTCCCGAGCATCCCTCCGGGGCCGGGCGCTGTTCCCAGGCTGGGGTACAGAGGCGAATCGCCAGCTTCTGCCCTCAAAGAACCAGCAAGAAAGACAGCCTTGAAAACAGGCGGCTGCGGCCTCATGAGACACAGGGGAACGTGCCACAGAGCCTGGTCCCCTCTGCGCCCCACTCAGCACTGACCGAGCACTGTGTCCAGGATTCCTGTCCCCGGCAGGTTCTTACCTCCATCCTTCATCCACGGCTGTGTCTAGGCTATGCCGATCCCTGCCATCAAATCTCCATTTAAGAACCCCACCTATTTTCTGGGTCCTATTTTGTGTGTGTGTGTGTGTGTGTGTGTGTGTGTGTGTGTGTGTGTGTGGTACTGGGGATTGAACCCAGGGACATTCCTCCTTTGAGCTACACCCCCAGCACTATTTTATTTTATTTTTTTAATTTAGAAACAGAGTTTCACTAAGTTGCGGAGAGCCTCACTAAATTGCTGAGACTGGCCTTGAAGGTGCAATCCTCCTTTCCCAGCCTCCCAAGTACTGGGATTACAAGCGTGCACCATCATGCCTGGCTCTCTGGGTCCTTTTAAACATCTTCTACTGAGGGATCAAGTATGTCCAGGACATCTGTGGCTCGAAGCACTCGTGATGAGAGAGTTCTCTGCCACCTCTGCCGGGGACAGTGTCCCCAGGAATGCTTCCGTTAATGCCCCTGCCTCTGCAGACCCCACTGGACCAACTCCTGAAGGCTTTCGCCTGGTCTTTCCTGGCCCAAGATTTCTGTTTGTTGCCCAACAAGTGAGGGAGCCGGGTGGGGTCTGAACGGGCCACAGGGCGCTGCCCAATAGACACGTCATGGGATGTGTTTCTTTTCCAGAACCTCAGAGATGAAGGGCCTCTTCACCCTGGCGTGGTTCCTGGCTTGCAGTAAGTGCTGGCCCCTGACCTCTGACTGACCTCTCTCCCCCAGGAGTGACAGGGTGGTGACAAGGAGACCAGTCTTGGAGGCCGCAGAGACTGGCGTTTGAATCCTGGCTCTGCACTTAGGAGAGCTGTAGATGTCAGCTTCGTCGCCCTGAGTCTCCGCTTGTTCTTGTGATGTAGGAAGGAACTGTGGATGGGAGGCCTTGGCAGGAATCAGATGTTGTACGTCAGGGATAAAGGTTGTGTACATGAAGATATGTAGCTTGTAAATAGGGAGGTGGATTCCCCCCCCACACACACATACACAATCAGATGCACAACAAAATAACATAAGGAAACAAAACAAAAAGAGATCAAAATAGAACATAAAACCATCAGTGGAATATTCCAGATATGATCGATGGACATTCTCTGCCCAGGCCTGCCCCGGGTTTTCTGCGCGTCCCCAGCTGGGAGGCGACTGTATACCTGGATTTAGGCTCTCTGGTCACAGCCAGATCTCTGAAGACCCCAGGAGGATCCAGAGACTTGGCGCTGGGAGAGAGCCTGGGCTCACTGGAAATAGGTCCGGGTACTTTTCCTTCCAGCCTAAGAGGCAACCCAATTCATAAGATGAATTCCCCAATTCATAAGATGAGAGAGCTGGCTTTAGTGGTTTCTAAAGGATCCATTCTGCTCTAAGATTCTATGCCTTATACTCTAAAAGGTGTTAGGCAGCGGGGTGGGAAGAGGGGATGCCTCCCAAGGAACAGGAAGCTCCCGTCTGCCTGCTTCATGCAGAGGGCACGTGGATTACACCTAATAACTGTGTCCCTTACCATGTGTCTGCCACTGTGCTCAGAATTTATATACTATATCTTTTTTTTTTTTAAAAACTGGGGATTGAACCCAGGGGAATTCTACCTCCGAGCTACACCCCCAGTCCTATTTTTTTTATTCTTTTTATTTTGAAACAGGGTCTCACTAAATTGCAGAGGGCCTCGCCTAAGTAGCTGAGGCTGGCCACGAACCTGTGATCCTCCTGTCTCAGCCTCCCAAATACTGGGATTACAAGTGTGTGCTACCACACCCAACTTTATATACTATATCTTACTTTAACCCTCATGACAACTCCAAGAGGTAGGTGTTAATTTTATTTTAGGCCCCCATTTTCCAGATGAAGAAACTGAGGCTTTAAGAGACTAACTGGCCCGTTCAACACTATACTTCCAGTTAGTAGCAGGGCCGGGATTTCAATCCAGGTCTGCTCATGTTCTGAGCCCACTCCTGGCCACTTCTCTGCACTGCTTGCTCTCCCCTCCCACCACTGGGAGAACACAAGGAGGTGGGAGAAAGGGCAAGAGGTGCTGGGAAAGGGCCTGCAGCAGGGCACCTGTCTCCGGGCACACGGGCTGTTTTTCAGGTGTGCCTGCCGTGCCAGGGGGTTTGCTAGACCTGAAGTCCATGATTGAGAAGGTGACTGGGAAGAACGCCCTGAAGAACTACGGCTTCTACGGCTGCTACTGTGGCTGGGGAGGCCGAGGGACCCCCAAGGATGGCACCGATTGGTGAGCTGATTGTCTCTGTGCCCTTTGTGCTCTGGGCTCGGTTCCCACGTCATTTCGTTCAATGCCACGTCTGTTCTAGAAGATGAGAATTCATGCTCATTTTGTACTTAAGAGTAACTGAGTCCCAGAGAAGTTAACTGCTTGCAAAGGTACCTCGGGCAGCTCCCAAATGATTCAAGATCTCCGAGATGAATGTGCCATTGGTTTATTGCAGCATCACAAATGTACACAGGGGCTTAAAGCAACAGCGATCATTTATTTTGCTTAGGAACATGCTGCCTGGGTAGGGCCTGGTAGGATGGCTTGTCTCTGCTCTGCTCAGTCCTGCTCAGGCAGCTCGACTGGGACTGGATGACCCACTTTCCAGATGTGTCGCTTCTATGGCTGGCAAGCTGTCGTCACTGTCTGCTGGCGGGGAGCCCCGCTGAGGGCCAGGAGCCTCGTGTCTGCCACTGAGGCCTCTCCCAGGACGTTTGGGCTTCCTCACAGCATGGCGACTCTGGGCTTTCTAAGAATGAATCCTCCAAAACTGCAAGAGGAAAGGGGATAGCATTTTAACCATCAACCTCAGAAATCCCAGGGACCCGCAGTCCTCTGGGAGGAGGCTGCTGCAAAGGCTTTAAGAGGGAGGAGTCCTAGATTAGTGCCAAGTTACAATTGGACAGGATGAATTAACTTCTGGTGTTCTATTACATAGTAGGATGACCATAGTTAATAATGTAATGATTATAGATGTATATGTTTGTTTGTTTTTTATTTTATTTTTATTTTTTTGGCGGTACTGGGGATTGAACCCAGGGGCATTCTACCTCCGGGCTACACCCCCAGCCCTATTTTTTACTTTTTATTTTGAAACAGGGTCTCACTAAGTTGCAGAGGGCCTCACTAAGTACCTGAGGCTGGCCATGAACCTGGACCCTCCAGTTTCATCCTCCCAAGTATTGGGCTTACAAGCGTGTGCCACCACGCCTGGCATTTATTTATTTATTTATTTATTTATACTAGGAATTGAATCCAGGGACATTCTACCTCCAAGCTACACCCTTAGCCTTTTTTTTTTCCTGTGGTACTGGGGATTGAACCCAGGGGCTTTCTACCTTTGAGCTACACCCCCAGCCCTATTTTTTATTCTTTATTTTGAAACAGTCTCACTAAGTTGCGGAGGGCCTAAGTAGCTGAGGCTGGCCAGGAACCCGCGATCCTCCTGTCTCAGCCTAAGTACTGGGATTACAGGTGTGCGCCACCATGCCTGGCCTTATGTTTTATTTTGAAACAGGGCCTCACTAAGTGTGGAGAGTCTTGCTAAGTTACTAAGGCTGGCCTCGAAACTGCAGTCCTCCTATCTCATCCTCCCTAGTACTGGGATTATAGGTATGTGCCACCACACCTGGTTGTAATGCAGATTTCAAAATAGTTAGAAGAGAGGATTCCTAATGGTCTCATCACCAAAAAATGATGAATGTTTGAGATGATGGACATGCTAATTACCCTGATTTGATCATTACTTACATGTATCAGAGTTCCACATTGCATCATTGTATGTATTCCACAATACATACAGATATTATGGGCCAATTAAAAATAAAAAGACGGGGGGCCTATATTCCACCTCCTGATTGGGAAGTGTCACAGTTCTAGAAGAACGTGTGAGAAGGGAGAATTGTTCTTTGGAAACTCAGCCTATGGAGTTAACAGCTCTGATGCCACCTGTCTTGCATAAGGGAGGGTGGCGTTTAGGCAAAGGATGGCAGGTGACCAGAGCTGGGCTTGTCGCTGTTGGTTGAGAGGTACAGATAAGCAAGGGGGTGCAGGTGTGGCTCATGTGGCAATGGACTATAGTTGGACACATCGCTATGAAGCCCTGTTTAGCTTAATAGAGATGCAGATGGTTCCATACAGAGACAGAGTGATGTGTGTATAAACAGGTCAATATCAGCACACGTGTCTTTTGCTCTTTTGCTCTGTCAGGCGAGGGGGCTAAGGAAACAACAGTCCCGGAGCAGCAAGCACACCCAGTGCCTGCGTCCGGCTTCTTCTTCTTCTTCTTCTTCTTCTTCTTCTTCTTCTTCCTCTTCCTCTTCCTCTTCCTCTTCTTCCTCCTCTTCCTCCTCTTCCTCTTCTTCTTCCTCCTCCTCTTCTTCCTCCTCCTCCTCCTCCTCCTTCTTCTTCACGGGGTATTGAACCCAGGGGCGTTCTACCTCCAAGCTACACCCCCAGCTCTATTTTTTATTCTTTATTTTGAAACAGGGTCTCGCTAAGTTGCAGAGCGCCTCACTAAGTAGCTGAGGCTGGACGTGAACCTGCAATCCTCCTGTCTCAGCCTCCCAAGTACTGGGATTACAAGCATGGGCCACCACAACTGGCTAAATCATATCTCTTTTGTGTGTGTGTGTGTGTGTGTGTGTGTGTGTGTGTGTGTGTGTGGTACTGGAGATTGAACCCAGGGGCATTCT
>PVJS01030322.1:0-24174 GCA_004027185.1 Glis glis | reverse complement strand
GCGGAGGGCCTCACTAAGCAGAGAGAGAGAGAGAGACAGGGAGAGAGAGAGAGAGAGCTAAGGCTGGCCGCAAACCCGGATCCTCTGGTCTCTGCCTCCCAAAGTACTGGGATTACAAGCGTGCGCCACCACGCCCCTTACTTCTTATTCATTGGTTCTGTTCGTTCACTAACTGTGTCTGAAGTGGATCGAGTTCACCCATTTTCTAAATTTTATGACTCTCACGTACCTAACAACCAAGGTTAGTCACATAATCTCACCCTCTCCCATGCTCCCTCAATGTTAGCCATAATCTATCACCATACAAAATCCGTGGTTCCAGAATATACAGTCAGACAGAAACACAGACAGATTACTCCATTGCTCATAACATTGTACCTTATAGATTTCTTCAGTTGCAAGCAACAGAAAACAACTCTTGTTACCTTTAGCAAAATAGGCAATCATTGGCAGAACACAGGTAGTTCAGCAAATTGAAAGTCTAGCGGAGTAAGGACAGCCCAGAGTTTGTCTTGCTTTCCAAATGACTGTATCATCTGAATGCTATGAATGCTGTTCCTGGAATGAGTTGACCCCAGCCTTTTTTTTTTTTTTCTGTCCTTGCATGGCTCAGCTCAAGGTCCGAAGTCTTAAGAGAGAAAAACCTGATTATCTTAGCTTGGAGCACAGGCAAGGCATCTTGATTGACAGCCTCACTAAGATTGTAGACAATGGTGGAGAAGAGAGCCCCATCAGAATGCTGTTACCAGATAAAAAGGGTGAATAGACGAAGAAAAAAAATAATCCCCATAAACTCTGTTTCGTAACAAGTGATCGATCATTAGACAAATTTGGCCCGCCCGAAAAGAATTTTAACCATCGAAATGGAAACAAAGCAAGGGAAAGTTATTCTCTTACTCTCATGGGAAGCTACTAAAGATCATGATATTAATATTTTCAGTTTATTCAGGTAAGCAGAATTTTATTTATAGGACCTCAGAATTACAAAAGTGCTAAAGATAGTGAATTGCAGTGATTCTCAGAAACCAAGGTGGACCAGCTGTATTAAGTCACCAAGGAGCTTTCTTTAAATATATATATATATATATATATATATATATATATATGTGTGTGTATATATATATATATATATATATATATATATATAGTTCAGAGTCCTACTATCAAAAATAGCGCTTGATTTAAATCTGGAATTCATCTCCAGAGGTGAATTTGAAGACCTGCCAAGCTGGTGAGTGGAAGCCTCAGATAGAAGGAATGTGAAGAATTTCACATTGAGAAGCCCAGGCCGATCCCTATGCGTGGTTGTATACAACCATAAAACCACAGCCAGACTGCCTAATAACCGCGCACATACCCTTTAATGCGGTATCCATAATGCCTCAATATTTTGGCACTAAGAATTAAATATTTGCTATACAAGCCGGGTGTGGTGGCACACACTTGTAATCCCAGTACTTGGGAGGCTGAGACAGGAGGATCTGGGTTTGCGGCCAGCCTCAACTACTTAGTGAGGCCCTCCGCAACTTAGTGAGACCCTGTTTCAAAATAGAATAAAAAAATAGGGCTGGGGGTGGAGCTTGGATGTAGAATGACCCTGGGTTCAATCCCTGGCACCACAAAAAAAAAATATTTGCTATACATCTGTTAATTACCTGGTGAGTGGCATACTTATATTGTTAATATTCTGTCTTCTGCTGAAAGCATTGACGTGTTGAAGGCAAGCCTTTGAAATGTATCCATGACCTTGGTCACCCTCTTTTGCTACTTCTTCCAGCAAGACGCCTGGCCTCTCTTGGCATCCTGGAGGCACAGGCCTGACCCCCACACAGAAGCACATGCTATCTGATGCTAGATCCAGTATGTGGAGTTCTTTTAGGGGTGCTATGAATTGCTCAAGTAGCGATTCTTCAGCTACACATCTATTATTACCTTGGATCTTTTAAATGTACTGATGTTTGTGGATGAGAGTGTAGCTCAGTGGTAAAGCACTTTCCTAGCATTCATGAGGCCCCAGCACTGCAACACACACACACACACGCACGCACGCACGCACGCACGCACGCACACTGATATTTCGCCTCATTTCAACTTGAACTGCGGGGAGAAGTCCCAAATGTCTCTATTTTTGAAGCACTTTCCAGGGATTCACTGTGCAGCTGAGTTGAAGCTGAAGTTTAAAAAAAAATAAATTGTTACATACTTTGGAATCAGTGGAACAATGGTCAGGCTTTGTGCTATGTCTTTGAAAGTAGCACGAGGAGATCTAGTTTTGGGGCTCAGTGGCCCTGCTCATGTCAAACTCCTATGTATCTGTAAGAACCCAGCACATGCATCACCTCCACCATTCAGCCTTCTTTACCCATCCAGGCAAAGATCAGCATCCTGTCTTCTATGCCAGAAACCCCCTGCAAAGATCTGTTTCAAATACAGAGACAAATAAAAACAAATATACCAATCTAGAAATGAGAAATTGAACTAGACACTTCACAAAAGAAGAAATACAAATGGCCAATAAATATATGGAAAAAAAGTTCAACATCATTAGCAATCAGAGAGATGCAAATTAAAACTACACTGAGATTCCATCTAACCCCAATCAGAAGGGCAATCATCAAGAAGTCAAACAACAATAAATGCTGGCGAGGATGAGGGAAAATAGGAAGTCTTCTACACCGTTGGCAGGATTGCAAATTAGTGCTGGTACTATGGAGATCTGTGTGGAGATTCCTCAGAAAACTGAGAATGGATCCACGATATGACCCAGGTATACCGCTCTTGGGTATCCTTCCAAAGGGACTGAAATCAGAATATTATCGGACTACATGCATGTTCATGTTTATAGCAGCACAATTCACAATAGCCAAATTATAGAACCAACCTAGGTGTCCATCAACAGATGAATGGATTCCAACATGGGACATACGCACATGGAATTCTACTCAACAATAAAGAAGAACAAAATTATGTCATTTGAAGGAAATGGATGGACCTGCAGAACATTACGCTTAGTGAGATTAGCCGGTCACAGAAAGTGAGGAGTCATATGTTTTCTCTCATGTGCAGAAGCTAGGGAGTCATCGAGATAGAAAAGGGACTTTAGATAATGGAGGAGCAACCCCAGTGGAGTGAGGGAGGTGGTCTAGGAGAGGGAGGAAGGAGAATTAATGAAGGAAACACTTCCACGGACATTATATACATATGTGAGAATACCAATGCCAATCTCAGTATCACGTATGGGGAAGGAGGGAGTGGGGGGGAGAATTAACCAAGTGCTGTGTGCATGTATGTCACTATCACCATTTACTTCATTATGAAGTGAGACTATAGGACTGTAATGCACCAATAAAAGTATTAAAGATAGGTAAATAAATAAAACAATTATAATTATTTATTTGCCTTTTAGATTTGTCTGCTAAACCATGAGCCCCTTGAAGGCAAAGGTGTTATCTTACATTGATTTTTCTTCCTAGGGACAAACATAATACCCTTTCAATAGGTGTTTTGCACCAAATGTAGGAATATGAACAAATATCAAAGCAGCCAGATTTTCCTTAATGCCTCATGATTTCTCACAGGGACATATGAATTTAAGAAAATAAAATGATAGGGATTGGGCTGGGGACATAGTTCAGTGATGGAGCGCTCATCTAGCATGTACCATGCCCTGGGTTCAATCCCCAGTACTACAAAAAATACAAAAATATATATAAAGATTAAGTTAAGTTATTCCTTCTTTTTCTTTCTTTTCTTCTTAGTATATAAGGCTTCCAGAATACACACCATCTCCTCAGGGTTGCATTTATATTTTTGAGTACCTATTTTGTTATTAAACACTATAAATACAATAATATCCAATACTTATTGAAATTTTATCAGGTACTATACTAAGCACTTCATCTCATTCTCACAATATTACCCCTCATTTTCAAGAAACTGAGGCACAGAGAGGGTAGATAATGTATTTTAAGTCACACACCCTGGAAAGTAGCAGAGCTAATGTTGAAGCCCAGATGGTCTGGGTCCAAAGACACCTGTGCTCCTAACAATGCTCCCTTCTCTAAATGATTAATAAACCCAGATCCCAGTCTTGACGATCTCACAGCCTCCTGGGGAGATGGAAAGTCTCCAAAAAATATTCTCATAATGTGTTAAGGTTTTACAAAGTAAGGGAATGAGAATATGGAACAGGAAGTTTTCGATTTTGCCTTGAGGAGAGTAGAGGGAAAGTATTAATGAATACCACAAGGAGCAGGCGAGGTGGGGTTGAACCACGAAAGGTGATTAGCAGGATTTGGCCATGAGGAAGGAGGAGGATGAGGCCATCGTTAAGGAACTGGTAGCATGACAGGGGCAGGACTCCTGTGAACGCTGCTCCTGTGGGCGAGCACCGAGTGCACCTACAGTGGCTCCAAGAAGGAAGTGCCAGAGGGCAGGAGAGAAGAGGATGGTGGTAGGAAAGGTGCACATAGCCACTAGATGTCTTACAGAAAGTCCCATCCAAACCTAAGTGAGCAACAAGAGAACGCATTGCCTCAGTAAGTAGAGTCACAGAATAGGGCTGGCCTCAGGCGCACGAGTGTGAGTCTTTGGACCACGAGTTTAGTTAGACCCTCTGTGTCTTTTCTCTGGTCTCTCAACTTGGCTTCTCTCTGTTGGCTCAGTTCTCTGGCTGCAGCTCCAAGCCTTGTTCATCTCCTGCTCAAAGCACTAAGCTCAGCGACTGTGTGTGTGTGCGTGTGTGTGTGTGTGTGTGTGCCTGGCGATTGAACTCAGAGGCATTCAACCTCCAAGCTACATCCCAGCCCTTTTGTTTGTTTTGAAACAGGGTCTCACTTAGGTTGCTGAGAGTCTCACTAAGTTGCTGAGGCTATCCTTGAACCTGTGATTCTCCTGTCTCAGCTTCCCAAGTACTGGGATTTCAGGTGTGAGTCACCACGCCCGGCTAAAAATGAATTTCTTTGATGCTGATTGGTCAGATTTGTCAATTCTGGTTCTTCTTGCCCTTGACCCAATCACCGATGGGTAGATAACACAGATCGGCTCATCCTCAATTACAGGCTCCGCCTAGTGCTCACCCAGCGTGTAGATGAAGAATAGAGACGAGACATACCCCAGAGTGGAATCAAACACGGTTGTCCCAGGAAAAATTAGCAAATTATGAGCAGAAACATAACAATTGTCCACGAGAGTTGCAGTTAAGATTTTCAGAGGCCTTGCGTGGTGTGTGTAAACTAACCCAGGCTTTTGTATCATCTTAGAGTATTTTTTTTTCAATTGAAAACAACGACCTTTGTGCGGTCACTGACCTTTTATAGAGCTCTGGTTTGTTCTGGTTTGTTCTGGTTTGTTTGAAGAGCGGGTTGCTATCCCTCCTTCAGTTGTGAGGATGCTCAACAGTAACAAGATGCTGGATTATGAATTGTGCTTTGGCTTTCTAGAGAAAGCCTCTCTTGGGCTCCCTCTGCTGACCATTTTCCAAAACTATCTACAGAGACCCTCCCCGCCCACCACCTGCCCCACCCCCACTCATTGGCAGCCGCTCTAGAGGGGAATTGTTTAGATGGAAACAATCCTCTGTAATGGCTTTGGCATGAATCAAGCATTTACAGTAGTGAAGCCATGTTTTATTTATGTTATTTCCTTAAGACCTCTGGTTAGCTTCTCAATTTGCAATGCAAATCAGACATAGAAAAGGTTTTCTATACTCCACATATGATTCTCCGTAACTCCGCACTCAGTGGCAAATTGGACTCTCTTGGCCTGGCGGTTCTCAAGTGACTTCAGATAATAAAATGTTCACCACTTACGGTCAGTTCTAGCTTTCGCTGAGAGAGCCTCAGTCATCCAAGGTGCTGGGACTCCGAAAAGTAACTTCTTTGAAAGGGAAACTTTCAATGGGGAACCCTAACTTGCACCCCGGAATTGGAAAAAGAAAAGTTGATGACCATAAATCCATGCACCACTCAGCATGTGAGCACCTGCTGGCCATGCAAGAGAATTTAGAGCCACCTTTGAAGGAAGGAAAGGGGATCTTGTCCCTGCCTCTGGTAGCGAGGGCAGGTGGAATGCTGTGCTACCAGACACCAGCGAACTGTGTGTCCTTTTGTGTGAGGCTGTTGCTTGCTTATGTGGCTACAGTTTTAAGAAATGGAACACAGGAGCCAGGCGTGGTGCATGCCTGTAATCCCAATACTTGGGAGGCTGAGATGGGAGGTTCACAGGTTCTTGGCCAGCCTCAGCAATTTAGCGAGGCCCTATGCAATTTAGTGAGACCCTGTTTCATAAATAAAAAATAAAATAGGGCTGGGAGTGTAGCTCAGAGGCAGAGAACCCCTGGGTTCAATCCCTAGTAACGCACACAACACACATACACACACACACACACACACACACACACACACACACACACACGGGACACAGGGATAAAGAGGTTTGTTTTGGTTTTGGCTTTTGGTTTTTGGTACTGGGGATTGAACCCAAGGCGATTCTACCTCTGAGATATTCACCAGCCCTTTTAATCTTTTATTTCAAAATAGGGTCTAGCTAAATTGCTGAGAGTCCCACTAAGTTGCTGAGGCTGGCCTCAAACCTGCGATCCTCCTGTCTCAGCCTCCCAAGAGCCAGGATTACAGGTGTGTGTCACCACACCTGACTGATAAAAAGGTTTTTAGGTGAATCACGTTATAGAACCCACATGACTAATGGGTGGATTGGCTCAAAAACTAAATGGTGGATTAGAATCAACCCGAGTGTAAAAAAAAGCCCATGCAGCCTTCTGGTCACCCTTCAACCACTGCACAATCCCAGTGTTCACCTTTGTAAGGCAACAGTTCCCAGCAGCTGACCACATGCTGACCAGGAAGCAGGGGTCCCCAGTAGCACCCAGCCATTCAAAAGATCTGACGCAGGCGTGTGGCCCCACCCTTTCCAGCCCGCAGCTCACTCTTGAATTCTTCCACACCATCAGCAGTGTTCTTTCTCCAAGTAGTCACAAGATGACTTCCTGCCTTCAAAAATTAGACTTTAGCTGGGCATGGCAGCACAGGAGTGTGGTCCCAGCTACTCGGGAAGCTGAGGCAGGAGGGTCTGTTGAGTCCAGGAATTGGAAGGTGACCTATGCAACAGGGTAAGAACCTGTCTCAAAAAAATAAAAAATAGGTCCATGCATGCACTAGATAAAACCCTGTTATCCCTGATCTCAGGGCTGAAATTACCTGCCCCCACGGTCCCCTAAATTTCAGGAAAACAAATATATTCTTTTATTTCCATTTGCCTCTCCCAGTGGCTGCATCCATTAGGAGCATGTCTCAGAGGTAGAATCGCCTTGGGTTCAATCCCCAGTACCAAAAACCAAAAACCAGAAGCACAGGCCTTGAACAGCGGCAGCAGTAGCTACACCTCAGCTCCTCGTATCTAAAAGCCTCTGGGTTGCAAGGGGAGTGAGGTAGTTAATACAATGGACTTGGACAATACCCAAACAGACATTAGCATGCACACCATGATTCCTGGCCTAATTCTCAGGAATGAGTTGCTTTCCAAGATCGAAATCTGTTTGGCATAAAAGAAATGTTTGCTTTAAAATGAAATCCATTTGGTTCATAATGATCCACCCAGTTTTAGGTTGCTTTCCTCGATTCTGTAAACAAAATTTCCTGCATTGCCTCCCCCACTCCAGGAGGGTGAGGGATTGATTAAAAAGTATTTATCCCTCAAGGATCAGATCCACGGAATATAAACCAAGCCGTGGTTTCCCTGTTTGGTAATAGCTGTACCTGGTGTGCTCTATTTTTCTTCCTGAATTAACTAGATGATACAGCATGCAGGGAGTGTCAAAGTAGGTATTCATCAGGAGTTGGAGAGATTCAACATGGGTCACTAAGGTGCTGTATGTCGGCCTAATTTGAAAAGAAATTCTGTAGCTAAGGCCAACACATATTAGAAGTCAGGTTGTCTGTCTGGATAATTGGGTTTTCACAAATCTTAAACTGCCCATTAGAACATTTTTTGTCAGACAGTCAAAGCAGCAAGTTACACAAGGGTACCTTTGGTTAAATAACGGAACTTAATCTAATCACCAATTTGCAGCACCTTTAAAATGAAAACAAAATATTAGTCTCCTGAGAAGCCATATCTGACATTTTTCCTTTCTTATCATCTAGATGCCCTCTTTACTTCACAATATTTCCTTGCCCTTTAATAAAAATGTTGTTTTTTTAATGTGGAGAGTTATCAAGGGTGGAGGGAGGCCAGGAAAGTAAGGTTGAAAATGAATTTTACTGATAAAATCAACCTTTTCAGGTGCTATCAACTTGAAATAAATAGAGCTCTTATAGTGCCTATACACATTTCTTGCTTGTGTGGGTCTTCTTCCCTTTTTCTTTGTAAATCACAGGACCCCGTTCGGCTTTCTCAGGAGATACGTGGTTTCAATCAAACCATATAAAAATCCAACTAAATAAAATCTAGTACAGGTCAACCTCAGTAATAATGTGGAAAGAATGTTGCTGTTACTTAATCTTATGATTTTTCTAAACCTTTTAAATCATTTGGAGTTTCTCTGGGTTGCATAATCTAATAATGAAAAGAAAAGAAGATTGTGAAATCTACCATTTTTCTTCCCCACTCCCCCCTCTGATCTACAGCTTGAAAATCTTTTTTTTTTCAATCTCTTCCCTTCAATTAATGAAATAGTTTCCCACCCGACTCCCATCCTGCCTGCAGACACAATTGCCATGGTTACCTGGATACCTGTTCTCAAAGAATATATGTAATAGCAATTCAGCAATTTAAACGTCTCAGTGTGTTGCACTTAGGAGCAGTAATGAGACCATTATGAAACTACTTGGAGGGAGAATACCATTGATGTTCCAGTCTGAGATTAAAACTTTAATTTGTATTCATTTACTCATTTAAAGAAACAAGGAAGAGAGACTGGCGTCTGTCGCTAAATAGCAAGTCCCTGACGTGAAATGTCATCCACCTGACATTGGGAGAGGCATTGGGGTTGCCTCTCCCAGAAGACATGTGGAGTAAAAAGAATAGGCAGAATCATTCACCGACCCAGAGGAAGGTAACAAAGGCCCGTGTGAAGAATGGGCTGTTTGGGGAACCAGTGTTCCTCAACTGTGAATCCCTGAAACAGTCAAGGGAAGGAGAGACTCGGGAATATTGTCTTCATTTTATCTAGAAACATTGCTTGTTTCAGTACACTTGATTTGGAACCCCTCGTGGGTCCATACAGATGTTTTCTGGGGAAAGAACACTACCCTCAGAGCTTATGCTATTTGCTAATTTAAAAAAAAATTGTAGTGCCTCCCTTAACTAGGGGTCTTAATTTTGAGCCCAATATATAAAGAGTTGAGAGATGGTTTGCAAGTAATTTGAACAACTTATAATTAAAAGTCCCAAGTTTGCCAATACTGGACTTTAAGCAAATTAGAATGGATTCAAAATTAACTCTATAATGTTGCTCACTTTCTTACAATCTCATAGTCTATTTGCAGTGGAAGAGAAAGGGGGTAGTTTTAGCATGAATGTTGAGAAATTCAATTAACTATAAATATTGAAGCTAAAAATACGGCTTATTACCGTGTGCTCAGCATTGTTTCCCTCATTGCTTGTTGAGAATGCATTTTTCTGTGAATTAGTATAAGGTCTTTTATTAAATAAACCTGATCCCTTGGAAAGGAGATCAGGAAATGCATTAAATTTCCCTATTCACATTCCCACATAGTATAAATTTTTAGAATGAACTAAAAATAAAAGTGAAGAAATAAAACTGGACTCTATCAGGATCCCTGGATTATAATTCCATAACACACACACACACACACACACACACACACACACACACACAAACACATATGCACAAATTCTATGTGGGTCAGAATTAAAGATTAAAATGTCATGTACAAGGCCCTGGATCCAATCCCCATCACCAAAAAAGTAAAAAATAAAATTATGAAGATACTAGGCAAAATTATTGATTCATGTTTATTACCTAAGAATAAAGAAGAATGATGGTTTAGGATTTCTAAAAGAGAACATGTTTATAAGCAATCATAAATTTAAAGATGCAAAGTTATATATCCTATTAATATTGTAATCTACAGGACAAGGCACGTGGGAGAAACCTCTGGAGGGTAATTTGATAATGTCTACAAAATGTGTATGTTCTTTCTATCTAAACACTATCACTTCTAGGCCTTTATCCTAAAGATGTAGTTGCATAAGGACAACCAGACGCAGAGAGAAAAGCAGCCCAGCATCATTTGCTGTCATTTGCATGAAACTGCAGACATCTTTAATTGCCTCTGGCTTATCTCTGATGGTAAAAGAAAACAAAACTTGGTGTGAGAAATATTTGAAAAGATGTTCACTAAATTGTTAATATGGCCATTTTTCACTGGAGAAGTCTGGATAATTTTTAATTTCTTTTTTATACATCTCTTCCTAATTTTACTATTTTTATAACAAGCATGTATTAGTGTTATAATCAGGGGCAACATTACAGCTGTAATGGGTTGAATTGTGTCTCCCCCCCAAAAGATATACTGAAGTCCTAACCCACACACAGCACCTCAAATGTGATTGGATTTGAAAGTCGTTTTGCAGATGTAATCAATTAAACTGTGGTTGTGCTGGAGAAGGTGGGCCCTTGTCCAACATGACTGGTTGTCCTTATAAGAGGGAGGCACAGGAAGAAGATTTCCATGTGCCCATGGAGGTAGAGATTAGAGCACTTCATCACATCTATAAGCCAAGAAATGCCAGCAAATACCAGAAGCTAGGAGGCAAGGAGGAATTCTTGCCTCCAAGTTCCAGAGGGAACACGGCCCAGCTGCCACCTTGAGTTTGGACTTGTAGCTGCCAGAAGTGTGAGGCAATCAATTTCTGTTGTTTTAACCCTCCCAGTTTCTGGTACTTTGTTATAGCAGCCCTAGGACACCAACAGAAACCCTATTTTAATTTTTTTTTTTTTTTTGCGGTACCAGGGATTGAACCCAGGGGCGTTTTACCTCCGAGCTACACCCCCGGCCCTATTTTTTATACTTTATTTTGAAACCGGTCTCACGAAGTTGAGGAGGGCCTCACTATGCTGAGGCTGGCCGCGAACCCTGATCCTCCGGTCTCCACCTCCCAAGTACTGGGATTACAAGCGTGCGCCACCACACCCGGCCCTATTTTAATTTTGAGGGAAATTTTCTTTTACTGTGTAAATGTAGTAAGACAATTCTACTGCGCCACACAGGGAATGGCACACTCTTCTTCAAACTGGCCTGTATCTAATATAATTATGTGGAATTGAATTAGTGGTGCATAGAAAAAGGCAGTGCAAAGGTGCTACTTCTTGGCTGCTCGACAGATAACATACATGCCTAAATAGTTCTGAACATAGTCCAGGCAACAGAAGCATCATTTTCTAAGGCCCCCAAAAGACTCCTCCTTCTGTGAACCATCACAAACATCAAGAAGTATCCAGAGATCTGTCTCCTTGATGGACTACTCTAAGGAATTTCAGGCCTGCTTGTCATCATTTTCGTTTTTTTTTCTTCAACCATATTAAATATAACTGTAACAATGAACTGAAAAGAAAATTAGGTCCCAAGTGTTTTGGCATCTCTTCAGTATCGAAGGTCAACCACACAGCGATGAGCCAGAATGCACTGTGAACAGACATATGGCGTTTCTTGGGGAGGAGAAAGGGTGGGAGGAGGAGGAGTGTCCTGTATTCCAGCTGCCTTCTAAAGTCGGCCTGGATTTCTGTAAAATATTTTTTCATTTTATGTAGCCTCAGAGTCATTCTTTTTCTAAGTGGTCTATGATAAGAACCGAGAAGGCAAGACTCCAAGAATCCCAGAACTCAGCTCCTCAGCAAGGTAAAATTGAGGATCTTAATTGCATCAGGAAGGGACAAATACGCCAGTTCAGGATCCAAGTCTGAACACTAGAGCAAAGCAACCACTGGGCGAAGCAAACTTCTATGAGAAGGCAACAGCTTATGGAGAATAGAGTGCTGAACTGAAGTCTCTTGTTTTGTTTTAGAGTAACTGTACTCTAATGCTATCTTCATAAAACTATACTTATTTGGGTCCTCTTAAGATAGAGAATTCAACTGAGCATGGTCAACTCTACATGCCTAGAGAACACCTGTATATACCTAGTGTGATCGGGAAGGTAACCAAGGGACCAAAGATTAGTCAAAAACTTGGACAGTTTCAAATGACAGAAGCTCAACCCCAACAGGATTATACCAAAAGGGAGAGGGGACTTGTTGGCAAATCAAGCGGTGCAAGTGGCACCCATCTCTAAATATTCATTAAATGTGTCTGTCTCTAATGGTGCCCTCTCTTAGCTCTGTTTTTCTTGGGAAGTGGCCTTATTGTCTCTTCTTTAAATGAACTTCTCCTGTCTGGTCAGAACACATAAATTTAGTTACTAACTTGTGGTTCCTTGGCTCACAATCCAAGATGAAATAGAAAAGCAATTCTTCTTTTTCAGTGTTCATCTACAAATATTCCGGAGAATTCTTTAACTGTTAGGCTTGGATTAGGTGCCCATATATATTACCCTGGCCAGGTAGGTTGGGTACTCTGATTAGCTAGTCCTGGATCAGCAACCAGGAGTGTAGGGTGCTAAGATTGGCAACCCTATTGAGACAATGTGGGGTGCCATTATTCAGAGAAAGATACAATGATAAAAGAAATACGATAGATGCCTACTAGAATGCCCTTGCACCCCAAATACTAACCCATCTTTCCTTGACCTAGGCTTCCACATCACCTGAAACTTGTGTTTTACTTTCTCATCTTACAACTGCCATCCATGTATTATACAAAAGGTAAATGGATAAATAGGAAGATATTATGTAAATATTCAGTGATTACAGATGACTTAAACCTTGCAGAGCCTACAGAAAACAATGACAAACCTCACTCTATAAATAAAAAGTAAAAATTGTTTGCAAAACAAAACTTTTATGTGAACTGAGCTTTAAATTCAGGAGGTATTAGATATGTAATATTGGAAAGTATAAGGACAGCTTATTTTTTAAAAGCAAGCTATATATAAATAAATAGAAAGCCATTTGAAAATTTTTATCCAGAAGGCAACTCACTAAGTTGGAGGTAAAATATACAACTACAATGCATAGTTTGGTCTTTCCTAAGCAAGCAGGATTTCTAGATTGACCATTCAAAAATAAATGTCTTTTGTATACACTGGGAAGATAAGTTCACTTCATAAAAAAATATGGTCAAAATGTTGCACTTTATCCCTAAAATGGGGTGTTGGCCCCAACAGTCTATATTTGAAGAAGTGACATTTTATGAAGGAATTATAACTAATTTTTAAAAACTGGATTTGCAGCCATGGTGCTTAGAGATAGATCCAGAGGATTTGCATTTTAGTCATGGCCAAAACTGAGGCCTCACCCTGACATCTGACCATCACCCCCCCACACACACATGCACATGCACACGCACACACATGTATACACAAGCACACACATGCACGTGCACACACACATACACACTTGCACACACACACATGCACACACTGTAGAAGCTAGAACTTGCTCAGGATCTCATACTTTCCCTCAGACTAAGATTATATCATAAACTTCTAGTTCCTTAGACTCGCTGGCATAGTTGTAGCTTGATGTATTCATTTTCTTATTTTCAGTATCAACTTTTGAGGAAAACTTCCAGGTGAGGAAGCCATGTTTCCAACTGGTGACCAAATAACCTTTTCCAAAGCCTTTAACCAGGGCCTCAGTTGGAACCAGCTGGAATCCGTGCCAGGCTCACTTATGAAACAGGACAGACTCAGGCACCTTCTCCATAGAAAATGAAGTTTCTAAGTCAAGGTGGTTAATTTTCTATAATCCACATATATATTATATACTTAAAGGCCTATATCTAACCAATGTTTGGTTTTCCAGTTTTTGAGAAATTAGAACCTAAAGATAAAGTTCAACTAAAATCCCTTCATCCAAACAACCTTTATTAACATTTTGACATATAGAGTTCAAGACTTTTTTCCTATGTAAATATAAAATATATTTTCAAACTGGGTGTTGTGGCACACACCTATAATTCTGGTACTTGGGAGGCTCAAACAGGAGGATCACAGGCTCAAGGACAGCCTCAGCCACCTACCAAGACCCTGTTTCCAAATAAAAAATAAAAAGGGCTGCGGGTGTAGCTCAGAGGTAGAATGCCCCTGGGTTCAATCCCCAGTACCAAAAAAAAAAAAAAAGGAAAAGAGAAGAAATATATTTTTATTCTCAGCAGCAATTTCATCCTGTAACAAATGTTTCATAGCTGGGGCAGTGGTACATACCTGTAATCCCAGTACTTTGGAGGCTAAAACAGGAGGATCACAGGTTTGAGGGCTCCTCAGCAATTTAGAGAAAATCTCAGTAAATTAGCAAGACCCTGTTTCAAAAATAATGAAAAGGGCTGAACATGTAGCTTGGAGGTAGAATGCCCCTGAGTTGAATCCCCATAACCAAAAATAAAGAAAAAGAAAAAATGTTTCATTACCTGATTTTAAAAATGTAATATATATTTCCATTTAAATTAGCATTTCTCTGTCATCATCTTAATCTATTGTATAGAACTAACATAACATAACATAAATAACATAGGTTATTTCTTCTTTGGATTTTGCTACTACCTGAATAAATGGTTCTGTGATGACATCCTTATAAACTTTTCTGCTATTTCCTTGGGTTCAATTCCAAGAAAAAAAAGAAATACAATTGCTGAATCAAAGTGTTTGTAGCATCCTTTGGGTTTAGATTGTTAAGCAAATTTCCAACCAAAAAGGTGTTAAGAGTTCTCATTTCCTCTCACCAAAGGTCACTATTTTTTTAGAATTCGACTATTCTGGGTGGGGGAATAGTATCATCTTCATGTATTTTCTCATTTTTTTCATATTTAACATATCTGACATCAGATTGCATCTTGAAGTAGATGGTGAGTATATGGTATTGTAGCTTAATTTGCAGGGTTTATTTTTTTCTTAATATCTCATAGAGTAACAGTATGTCCTGTTAATTCCTGTAATCAATGGCATCTTAGATTCAGCGAAATACGATAACCAGGTCAAAGCGACATTAAGTGCTGGCCGCACTTTTCTTGCCACCCACCAGGCTTCTATGTTGCCCTGGCTGACTATTTACAGTGAGCTCAGAGTATGTAAATTCAATTCAACTTTTATTCAAGACTCTCTGCATATGGCCCAGGGAATACAAAGACGAACACGACAGTACCGAGAAAAACTTAATTAGGAAAGTCACTGCATAAAAACCACGCAATGAAAGCTTTACCTCGAAAGCTTTTTGGAACCAGGCAGAATATAAATAAATAAAAACGTCATCCATACAGAAGCCAAGCAGACATGAATTTTAGATCATCTGCCCCACCTGTTCGCTCTATTGTCAGAGGGAACTGTGCTGACCTATTTGCAGTCAGTCCTTGAGGACATCGTCTTCTCGAAGCCTCTGTGAAGGTGTAGTAAGGCCGCTCACTTTAGCTCAGGATGTCTCCTGTGCTCACCACAAAGCCAACTCCTGCTCAGCCTTCTGAGCTCCCCTCGCGAAGCTGTCTGCCTCCATCTCTCTTTCCTTCCCTGCCTTCTGTCAATGCCCCATCTCTGTGATTCCACAGCGCTCCCACAGGACGAGGCACTCCAGTGCCCACTTGACACCTCATATCACAGAGCAGAGCGTTCAAAAGCAGGACTCGGGGGTAAGACTGCCAAGCCCAATCCCAACTCTGCCACTTCTGACCTATCAGTGCTCAGGAAAGTTTCTAGTAACTCCATCTCAATGACTCTAATCTCAATTTTCTTTTTTTTTTAATACTTTCATTGGGGCATTGTAGTCTCACATCATAATGAAATTCAGAGTGATAGGGACATTACACGCACAGGGCACTTGCTGAGCTTCCCCTGGCTCCCTCCCCACCCCCAGTGTTCTTATCTGCAAGAGGAAGTTGATACTGCCTAATGCAAATGGTTGTTTGGAGGATGACCTCTAAAACAGCATGTTGAGCATTTAGCTGTCCTGAGAACGAGCTTATTGGCTATTGAATTCACTTATTGTCTCTCAGCAAATCAATGACCTCTGAGAGGGCATTAAGTATATCACTCTGATCCCCAGTTACCTGGTAGGGAGTACCTTCTCAGTACAGGTGCGTTACGATGTTCACACAGAGAAACCAAGACCACAGCCCAGGAATAAAAGAATTTAGACATCAGGCTTCTCTTTGGGGCTCAAAAAGAGCTTTTTTGCTTTGTGAGTGCCTCTCTACTATCTGTAGGGAGGGTTTTGTTTGTTTGTTTGTTTGTTTGTTTGTTTGTTTGAAACTTGTGATGTGAAAAGCAATCAGAAGGGCTGTAAGCATCTCTGTAGACCCATCTTTTCTTAGGATTTATTTAGGAAACCATCCACAATAAGTACTGTCTAGGGTTGGCTCTTTGATTTTATTTCACTGCTTACAAGAATTCTCAAGGATGATGACAAAAAGATACCTTGCATATTAGCGCCCCTGTATATGGCCATTAGTTTATTTCACTTACCTCCCGGGCGCACTCAGGAGGGATGTGATGCGAGTTGTGGGATCTTATTAGGCAGCATGAATGACCAGGACAAGGGGCGTAATGATGGCTGTCCACAATGCCTAAGCTCTTCTATCAAGCGATTCCACTGCGTATCCTAGAAAGTAGTCACCGTCTTGGAACTAAGGATAGGGCCAAACGCTCATAAAGAACAAGTAACTGAGACATATCAGGAAGGCACCCCAGCCCAAAATGAAACATCAGCTTTGCCAATGCTGAAACTGACACTGGTAGAGCTTACTTCCTCTAAAACATTATTCTTTGTTGGGATGCTATTGTATTTGATCATAATAGAAGGAACAGCCACAGCTCCCATTTATTGAACACTTCTGATGTACCAGGTACAGACCTGTTCCATCACTTAATTTTCTCAGCAATCCTATACAGTAGGTATATCTCCATTATACAGATAGGAAAAATGATGCTTAGAAGTAAAGGAACTGGCTCAAAACTGGGAGTCAAACACAGCTCCATACGATTCTAAGTCTGCGCAGACCTCAGAAGTCAGGTCTCAAGTCGGCCTGGCTCCTCCAGACATGTTGTGTACTTCCCTCTTCTAAACTTACCGCTGAAGACAGACTGGATTTCTTTTAATTCCTCCAACATAGCATCTGGACTCTTTGTTTCTCTGGTTCTCTTTTCACTTTCTTTTTTTTTTTTTTGCGGTTCCGGGGATTGAACCCAGGGGCGTTCTACCTCCACGCTACACCCCCGGCCCTATTTTTTTATACTCTATTTTGAAACCGGGTCTCACGAAGTTGCAGAGGGCCTCACTAAGTAGAGAGAGAGAGAGAAAGAGAGAGAGACAGGGAGAGAGAGAGAGAGAGAGAGAGAGAGCGAGACCTGAGGCTGGCCGCGAACCCGGATCCTCTGGTCTCCGCCTCCCAAAGTACTGGGATTACAAGCGTGTACCACCACGCCCGGCCCTCTTTTCACTTTCAATCCTGTTACTTGACTCCTACTTCCAGGCCTCAGCTAAAATATCACTTCCTTAAGGAATCTGTTCCATGGCAGTTCACCACCATCCCCAGATATTGTCAGATGGCCCCCACTAAGTGCTCCCAGAGCTACTTGGTCTTCCCCCATGTTAGCGTGGGTCATATGACCTAGTTATGTCTCATGTAACTGTGTGCATCCTTCATTAAATAAGGTCTTAGTCCATTCATGCTGCTTTAACAAAATGCCATAAACTAGGTGGCTTATAAGCAACAGAGATTTATTTCCCACAGTCCTGGAGGCTGGCAGCTCAAGGCGGGGGCGGATTTGGTGTCTGGTGAGGTCCCACTTTCTGATTCATAGACAGCTGTGAATGAGGCTTCTAGCTGTGTCCTCACATGATGGAAAGGGACAAGGATTTCTTGGGATCCTCTTTTATAAGGACAGTAATTCCAGAGCCCTCATGATCAGTCATTTCCCAAAGCCCCACCTCCTAATTCCATCTCCTTGGGGGTTAGGATTTCAACGGAGGACATTTAGTGGGGTCATGGTGGGATGAATACATCAAAGCATTAAATGAATCAGTGGTAAGTGGTGAAGGAGGACTGCTTCGCAGAGGGAGAGGGATGGCCTCCCAACCGCCCTCGCACACGGAGCATGTCTCACCTTCCATGATGCTACAGCCAGGTGGTCCTACCTGTCTACAGACATTACCAACTGGAGATCTGGAACAATGTGCTTTATGTTGTTGAAATAATAGTCCTGACTCACCTCAACAACACCTTTCACTCTTAAAATATGTGTGTGTGTGTGTGTGTGTGTGTGTGTGTGTGTGTGTGTGTGTATGTGTGTGTGTATATGTGTGTTCTCTTATTACTCTTTCAACTTCGATAAAATATAATCCAACTTTCAAATATTTCATTTGAAAACTAGAGTCACAGCTAAAACTAAAAAAATTGTATGTATGTTCTTTGAGACCAAAGTCTTTCCCAGGCACCCTCCCCCCAACACCCACACACACCGGCAAGCACGCACTTTTATTTTCACTTGTGAAAAATAACCTCTTATCCTTCCAGGGCTCCTCAGAGCTTTTGTCTGTCACAATAAGCCACACGCTCTTACGCATGTTTCATTTTGCTTCTATCGGGATGCTTTGTTAATCTGCCTGAAGTGGACACAGCAAAGCAGAACAAAGCGAAGTGGTCATTCATATTGTCTCGAGGGCAGTTGATAATAGGTTTTATTTTTTTTTTTTACCTTTGGTTTTCCTCAAGAACTTAGCACCATCGCCAAAATGCTGCTTATCTGATAGCAAAGGGGGCAGGGGGAGAAAGGATCCTAAATAATCGTTAAAAAATCTTTTGATTTTTAAAAGAAATCATTAAGGTGCAGTTTTGACCTGCTTCCGAATCAGAGGATCGGGTTCCCTGGATACAGACTGTGTGTAGTCTACTTAACCAAAGAGCAACTTGGGCATTTATCCAGGGCACTCCTCGAGGATCTAATATGTTAATTGAAAAAAAAACATAGGATATAACTTTACAAGCAAACAATTCATCCAACTGGAAACACATAGGATTATTTTCCAATCCCTTTCATTGGAAATCTCAGCTGCTGAAGCAAATGATATTTTTAAAACTGAAATTTCTCAAAGCACAAACAGAATTAGGTACGCCTCTAAGGTAGAATACAACCAGCTGTAATTAAAACAGCATACACTAGAATCCCCATGTGGACATTGGTGCATGCTCAACGTTATTACAGATAAAGAAGCCCTGCTTTCCAGGTTGCCCTTCCAGACCCCCAAGGCTGCCTTCATCCTGCCGCAGCCGTGATGTCTCTGACGGATATAGCTTTCTCTACCTGCCCTCCTTCTAGGGGTCCTCGGGATATACGTCCGCAGGAGGCAGCTCCTGGCACACACTGGGTGGTTTGCTTTCCATTTTTCGCTGCTCTGTGGCCTTGTTTATCATGATCACAAATGTGATGTGCATAAAGAAGTACTCAGCAGAGAGGGAAGGATTTAGCCGCCTGGATGGCTAGACTCCTCAGTCTCTCTATGGCATCCATTGTCCAAAGATTTGATATCTTAGGTAATTCAATTTATCCCTGGAAACCAGGATAGATAACTGAAGGCCAGGCTGATAACTTGATAAGCTCCTAGAACACAAAAGGACTTGGGTTTGAGAATCCCAATTCTCTGGAGATGAATTTGAACTAATAGAAGGGAAAGGGGGGATGTGAGGGACTTGATGCGGATGGTTACTGAGCGAATGGGTTCAGCCAGTCCACATGACTTAGCACACACATACAAAGGAAGAGTCAAGGAGTTTGAAATCCTCCTGAGGCCTAGAGATGAATGACAGGGAATGTTCCAGATGGTTGCTAATGACCAGACCAGGATGAGCCACTGGAGGGTGGAGAAGAGTTTGGATTAATCATTCACTTAATACACACATGTGTGTATACACACAGGTACCTCTGTGTACACTCATACACATGACTGTTCTAAATTATAAACTGAAGATATGAGGAAACAACTTCTCTATTAGTCACTAAGATAATTAGGATACATTTCTTGTTTATGTCAACTCTATTATCTATGATATAAAAGATTAGGCTAATGTGAGGCTAATTAAAATCTGCAAAGAATTCTCTAACCTCACTTTGGACAATTTCAATCCCTTCTACCACCCATCCAAGCTTTTCCTACACTTACTAATGAAAAGCTAACAGGGGCCTGAATTTTCTTTTCAAAGTTTCTTGCTTACCCACTGCTAGGAATAATTAAGTGCTTCCAAAGCCAAGAATGTAAAAGAAGATGAGCTTATAGCTGAGTAACCTTGTATCTGATAGAAGCATGAGCTTATATCTAAGTCCCTCTAAAAAACAAAAACAACTCCTGAGTGTTTGACTTGGTGCCATCAGGTATTTTGACTGTGGGAGCCTAGGTCAGTCAAGAAAGCGCTGCACACTTAAAGAGTTGTGAGAGAGGGTACTATTTCTGGACAGTTCCAAGGAGGCTGTTGTGCGCGCTTAAGAAATTTCACCTCAAAGCTGCAGGGAGGTCAACAATCTTCTTACCTCCGTTTTCCCAGTGTGTAGGAGAATAATAACAAGCAGGTTGGTTCTGCATCCAGAAGCATTAGGATAGGAAACAAAAGCATGTGCACATAAAACATTTTCATCCCATTGCCATTTGCCAATGTATCATTGCAGAAGGCTTTGGTTCGGGTTACAGAGATAGCATTTTCTCTTCCTTTCAACTCTAGTCATTGAGAAGAGCACTAAAAATGATCCTTGACGCAATAGCGAACAGAATTTTCAGGCTACTTTGGCAAGGTTAAGTGAATACCAGTGAGAATTTACATTCGCTGGGCTGGTGGGAGGGTTTTATGCCTGGAAAGGGACTTAATTACAGTATGGTGGGCAATTGAGTTTTTACAAGCTAAGAGGAATTGCATGTGTTATTTGATGAGCATTTCCTTGGATGCTTACTTATACCCAAGAGATTGGTCTCTGCCCTCCAAAAAGAGGAAGGTGGAGAGAGAATAAAAGAGAAATTTGCTCTAAAAATTCTCGTAGGCTAACATGTCAACTAAGAGAAATAAGCATGGTCTTCAACAAGATTGAGAGCTTCGGGGGTCCGGGGAAACCACAGGGTCAATGACCTACATATGCACCCTTTCTTTTGCAATGTTAATTCCTATACTATTATCCTCTGAGGTGATAGTGCATATCCACCTTAACTCCATTTCCCTTTTTGTGGGTAGTGGAGAGCAAAGATCATCACCTTGGCCCAGGAAAAATTGAAACAGGCTGGTTAATTCTCCCCAATCCCAGGACTGTGATAATTGTATCTTCCCCTCCACAGCCCTGGGCCATTGTCAGATCCATCTAGGGCCACTGTCTTTCACCCAGAAATGATTATAAATTGAGTGGTCACCCCACAAGTAAAGGCCTAGAGGTGCTGGTGTTAAACTATAAAGATGCTACTTCTCTTCTGTACTCCCCATAATCAGTCACATAGACTTTCCCTCTCATCCTGAACAAGCTAAGCTCATTTCCCCTTTTACACCTCTGTCCTTGTTCCTTCTGCAGAGATCCTTGCTTGGCTGGCTGCTCACTATTCAGCTCTTAGGGTAAGGATCTTCTCTTCTGAAAAGTCTCTAGACCACCTGACCCAAAGCAGCCCTCTCATCCCCTCTTCCTAGAATTTAACCCTCATTTATTTTCTTCAATCAGAAAACGTTCATGTATTAGTTTGTGTGTTTCTAATCTGTCTCTTGTCTATAGATAGAATGGAAGTTCCATGAGGCCAGAGACCAATTTCTATGTTGTATCCTTAGTATCTAGGCTAAGATCACAAGCATTTGGAGAGTTGTTTAATTTAAAAACCTATGGGGATGTTTACTGTGTATTAGGCTCTGTTTATTTATCTTATTTATTCCTAACCCAAATCTGTGATATAGCTATCATTCCAACTCTACAGATAAAAGAGCTAAGGCTCAGAGACATTTATCGACTGTTGTAAATGTGCAAAGCAAGATACAAACCCAGAAAGTTTATCTCCAGAGTCCATACTCAGACCGCTACTCGTTTCTCTTGTACATTATAATTTAGAAAACTTTTTAAAAGTTTGAGCTTGTGTTGAAACATTTGTTTAAAAAAAAGTTAAAGCAATTATTTTCCTGCAGGACTTCTCAGAACTTTTAATGGGACAATGTACCCCATGACTCACCAAGATTAGGATATAATATCCATCATTTTACAACCAAATTTTCCTTCCTTCCTTCCTTCCTTCCTTCCTTCCTTCCTTCCTTCCTTCCTTTCTTCCTTCCTCCTCCTTTCTTCTCTCCTTCCTTCCTTCCTTCCTTCCTTCCTTCCTTCCTCCTCCTTTCTTCTCTCCTTCCTTCCTTTCTTCTTTTTTACCATGAGTTCTTCTTTTCCTATAGATTCTCTTGACATTTCTTTGAACTATGTTTCCCTTGAAGTTTCTTTCACAACTGTGCTCATATTCGGTCCATGTCTTCCAAAACACCCAACTCTCTAGACCCACCACTGATTTATTTATTCAACAAATGTTTTTCGATACCTATTTTGTGCAAGGCATTTTTCTAGAAATGGAAATGCTGTCGGTGAACAAAACAAAAATCCCTACTCTTCCTGAGTTACATTCTAGAGATGGAGAGAACACATATTCAACAATAAAGATAAAAAATAAGTAATTCACACAGTACTGTAAAAGGTAATTTGCTATGGAAATAAAGACTGTGGGGAAGGGCGAGAGGGGTGTGGAAGAAAGGTGAGACGGAGCGGCAGTGAGAGAGAGGTCTGCAGTTGTGAGTGGGGTGTTGGGGTGGGCTTCATTGAGAGGTGGCGTTTGAGCATTGACTTGAAGGAGGTAGAAGAAGTGGCTGTGTGGAGACCTGCAGGGAGAGCAGTTAAAGGGAAGGCAGGTCAAGGAAACAGACAAAGCTACATTCCACAAAGCGGGCAGAGTGGTTTTTGGTCTCATCCAGTAGGCCATCATGGCTGAAAAGGAGTAAGAGGTAGTGTAGTAAAAGACAAGTGGGTTGTGGGGCGGCAGGATATTGGAAGTCACTGAATAGCCTGGAGCTTTTCTCTAAGTGAAATCGGAAGCCACTGGATTGAGTCAAGAAGGGAGGTGATCTGACTTGCTTTCCTAAAGTCTCCCCCTCGATGCATCATTGGGTATAGAATACACAAGATCAAAGTTAGAAGCAATGAAACTACTCGCAATAATCCTCTGAAAGATGTGGCTCAGACCAGGCTGCCTCTTAGGCAGGGACAGTGGTGAGAAGCCAGAGGTTTCTGATTTATTCTGAAAGTAGAACCAACAGGATTTCCTCAGGGTGTGAGAGAAAAATGAGCAAAATCCAGGATGACTCCAAATGTTTTGGTCTGAAATCTAAGGGGAAAGTTTTAATATCAATCAAGATGGAGCAAACCCAGTGTGGAGAGATTCTAAGTGGAAAGTAGTTCAGTATTGAGCCCAGTGACTTAGAGATGTCCTTAAGATTTCTAAGTAGAAATGATATGCATGTGTTGGTGTTTAGGGAGGATATCTAGTCTGAAAATATAAATCTGGGAGGGGCCTTAAAAATCATGAGAAAGGATGAAATGTCCAAAGGGATGAGTACAAAAAGAATATTGAACCAAAGGAGCCGAGCCTGATGCCCAGGTTTAAAGGAGGTGTTCCTCAGGAACCCAACCCAAAGCAGGGAAGATAGTGTGAAGACTCCTAAGCGTTAGTCTTGGGACCTAAAGGCATGGAGAGGAGGAGTCCCCTCCAGAACCATGGCATGGCTGCCTGAGTTCTGATGCAGGATTCTGAGACCAGTATTTGGGCTCAAAGCACTGGAATTCAAGCTGGCCATGGTGGCACACGCCTATAATCTCAGTACTTGGGAGGTTGAGACAGGAGGATCGCAGGTTCAAGGCCAGCCTCAGCAACATAGCAAGACTCTCAGCAACCTAGTAAGACCCTGTTTCAAAAGAAAAATAGGGCTGGAGGTGTAGCTTGGCAGTAGAATGCCCCTGGGTTCAATCCCTAGTCTCACACACACACACACACACACACACACA
>PVJS01030321.1:0-24176 GCA_004027185.1 Glis glis | reverse complement strand
GTTCTCAGGGGAAGTGCTGTGAGTCATTTCTAGGCCAGAGCCTTTCCATACCAAAGCACACACCTGAGAGCTCTTTTTCTACGCTCAGCAATATTCCAGAGGATGGCCAGTTAGCAGCTTGGGGCTCAGAGTAAGGAGGGCAGAGAGCAGAAGAGAGGACAGTAGACCCTCACTGCTGACTCTTAATTGGCTAAGACAATTTTGTGTGTGTGTGTGTGTGGTACTGGGGATGGAACCCAGGGGCATTCTACCTCTGAGCTACATTCCCAGCCCCATTTTTTACTCTTTATTTTGAAACAAAGTCTCACTAAGTTGCAGAGACCTCACTAAGTAGCTGAGGCTGGCCGGGAACTTGCAATCCTCCTGTCTCAGCCTCCCAAGTACTGGGATTACAAGCGTGCGCCACCACACCTGACTTTGGCTAAGGCAATTTTGCATAATTCATCTAGTATAAGTAAGTAAAAGATCTTGACTGTTTTCAGTGGCTGATATTTGTGGCTGTTCATCACCACCGGATAGCTTCTATGGACAGGTATATGCCAAGTGATCAAGGGTAAGTTACATCTGTAACCTGGAAAATAAACTCTTCACTGTTTAGTAGAAAGAAAACTAGGTCAAGAATGAGAATTTCGTCAGTGGCTAGACAGGTCAGAGCGGTGAAGGCAGGGATCCAGAGCCTGGGCAGATCCACTGCGTTGGCACAGATGGGCAAAACAGGTGCCAGCTACAGGTTAAGCCACCGGGAATGTCATGAGACCGAGTCTCAGTAAAGTTGACTTCTGGCTGTCAAGAAGGCCCAACATGATCTAGTGTTTGGGGCTGGCCCCCAAACTCAGGGTTTGGTCCGCAAGAACAATAGGAGAGCCCATTTACTAGAACAATGCTTGATCGCTGTCCAAGAAACTTAGATGACTAATCCACTGGCATCGAGTTTCTTAAATGCCCTCTGACTAGGAACATCATTCATTTTGGAGTTTGGGGGTGGAGTTGAATCTGCAGATGAGAAGGGAATGGCTCACAATTCCAACAGCAGAAAGGAGCCAGGTGATTCATTACACACTGACAATTTTGTGAAGGACTCTGGGGAGAGGAAGAATAGGATTTTGAAATAGGTAATAAAAAAACGAATTTCTGTTGGTTTTTGCATCTGTGAACTCTCTGGGATAGAAATGATTTGGTTTTAATGTGATCGTGGTGGGGTTTTTTTATTACATTTATTGGTGCATTGTAGTTATACATTTTGATAAGTGTCAGGGTATCAGAAGCATGCATGCACACGTTGCTCATTTAGCCCTCCCTCAAATCCCACCCCTTTCCCTCCCCCTTCCCTCCTTTCCATGTTCAGCATAGTGATCGACTCTGATAAGTTTGTGTATTCCCTCTTCCCCCCTCCTGACTCCCTCAGTTAGGTCACCTTCTTTGCTCAACTAAAGTTTTCTCCTTCTTTGTTTGGAGTTCCTTCTAAGTCCCATTCTCCCTAGCTTCCACATATTAGGGAGAACATCTGACTTTTCACTCTGTGACTGACTAATCTCACTTAGCATAATGTTCTCCAGTTCCCTTCATTTCCCTGCAAATGATGTAATTTTGCTCTTCTTTATGGCTGTGTAAAATTTCATTGTGTACATATCCCATAGTTTTGTGATCCATTCATCTGTCGATGGACACCTTGGCTGGTTCCAAAGTTTGGCAATTGTGAATTGTGCAGCTATAAATATAGATACACATGCATTAGTCTGGTAGTTTGGTTTCAGTTCTTTTGGGTAGATGCCTAGAAGTGGTATTGCTGGGTCATATGGTAGGACATAAAGTATTTCAGCTTCTGTTTGTCATGAAAGGTTTTTATTTCCCTGTCAAATTTGATAGATATCTTTGCTGGGTAGATAAATCTTGGCTGGAAGTTGTTTTATTCCAGAGTTTGGAATATGTCGCTCCAGGCCTTCCTGGCTTTCATGACTTGGTTTGGAAGGTCGGGAGTGATTCTTATTGGTTTGCCTCTGAATGTTACTTGGTCTTTTACTCTTGCTGCCTTTAAGATTCTCTCCTTGGCCTCTACATTAGTCATTATTATGTGGCATGGTGAACCTCTTCTCTGATCTTGTCTATTAGGGGTTCTATATGTTTCCTGTACCTGTGTGTCGACCTATGTTTGGATAATTTTCTAATATTACTTCTCTGAATAGATTATTGATTCCTTTGGTTTCAGCTTCTATTCCCTCTTCTATGCCTATTATTCTTAGGTTTGCTCTTTTAAGACTGGCTGAGATATCTTCAATGTCCAATTCATGCTGTCGAATTGTTTTTTCTAAATTATATACTATGCGTTCATTTTTGGAAAGGTCATCTTCTAAGAGTGAGATTCTGCTTTCCATGTGGTCTAGTCTATTGTTGATGGTCTGTATTGATGCCTTCATTTCAATTATTGCATCCTTCACTTCCTTCAGAGCTTCTTTTTGATTCCTGTTCAAGGTGTCAGAGTCTTTGTTTATTTGACCCTTCATGACTTTCAGGCTCTCTCTGAAATTTTTCCTGAAATCCTATGTCATATCTACTATTAAAGTTCTGAATTGTCCTTCTGGCAATCTTTGTACTTCTTGTTGGCGGGTTCTGTTGTTGTGGGGTTGTGGGGGCTCATTGTTTCTTTGCTATTCTTCCTTTTTGTGATTTCAGATTTCTTATGTTTATACCTTTGTTGCTTTTGGTAGCGCTCTCTCTCTCTCACTCTGTAGGTTTCCTATGTCTAATCTCTCTCCCTTTATGGTTTCTTATCCTGGAGGTAGATAGTTGCTACTAGGTGAGCCTTAAAGGTGAATGGCCTTTACTGAATGGTTATTCTCACTTGCTTGGTATAATATCCATTTGCAGGCCCAATTTTTAGGCTCCTTCAGTGATTGGGACCCTTGCCTGGTGCCTCTCACTACTTGTGCAGGCGACCAGTGCTGCTATTGCCCCTCTCACTGCAAGTGTGGGTCTCCATGGTCTCCACTTGGGCTGTCCCTATGTCTCTCTCTGTCTACGCCTATGGCAGGTGTCACCAACACGGGCCCCTGGGCTTGTGTCTTTCTTTGCCTACTGAATCGGCGGATGCCACTTTGACCCGATTCTGTGCAAACACGGAACTCTTTGTTTTCCACGGAGAGGGCTGGTTTGGTCCAATTTTCCCCAGGTACCACAGCTGTATGTCCTGTGGCGGTCCCCGGAGACTCTATAAGGGTGCTGCAACCTGTGGGCTGCAAGTCTGTCCCACCCAAAGTCACCATGGACTGTCTGCTTATCCACGTGTCTACCTCATCCCAAAGCAGACCCCACTCCCACCTCCGCTGGGGCAATCCGCACAGTGTCAGACCCCGTGAGTCCCTCTGGCCACGCTGGGTGTCTCCCCTGGGGCGGCTCATTGACTTACAGTCTCCTTGATCGCTGCTCTTAATCTCTGGGGGGGGGGCTCAGCTGCTGCCGCAGGTTCTGGTCAGGCCTCCGGGCCCTGGGGACTCTGCCAAGCGTGGATCGAACTGCTGCTTGCTTTTGTCGCTGCTGCTCTGCAGTGCTGGTTCTAGAAGAGCTCCCTGGCTTCCTTGTTGGTGGCCTGCAGAAGCCGCAATGCTGGGAGCAGCCGGCGCGGTCCGGCCAAGATGGCGCCGCCGCTGTTTCTCAGGTAAGGCGCTTGGAGCTTTTTACCTTCCTCTGTTTTGTCTTCTGGCTTTGATTATGTCGAGTTTCAAACTTTTTGTTGTTTAGTTCAAGTTTTTGTTGCTTTTCTTCTCCTGTCGAGAAGTTGCTTTCATGGCTGTTGAGATCCAAGTCTCAGAGAGATCGTATCATGGTATCTCCCTTAGTCGCCATCTTGGAACCTCGGGTTTTTTGTTTTGTTTGTTTCTCCTCCCTTAACCTTTAGGATACTTTGTAGTACATTTTGTCTAGGGGCCCTTCATGGACTTCTAGTCTCACCCCTACAACCTTTATGGAACTGGGTTGACTTGACACAACAAGGCCATTTATGGCACACGCACGTGTGTGTGTGTGTGTGTGTGTGTGTGTGTGTAAGTAACACAACCTGGGGGGCTCAGACAAAAGGAACCCACTTTCTCACACTTCTTACGGCTAGAAGTCCAAGGTCAAGGTGTCCACAGGGCTGGGTCTGTCTGAGGACCAAGGCGGGCGCTGCTCCTGGCCTGTCCCCTACCAGAATTCTGGTGGTTTTCTGGAAATCTTTTGTATTCCTCTCCTTAGAGAACTTCACCTTGATCTCTGTCTTTACCTTCACATCTCTTTCTCTGTCCCCAAATGTCCCCAGTTGCATTGGATTAGGGGCTCACCCTACTTAAGTAATTACATCTTAACTATTTATATCTTTGGTGACTCTATTTGCAAATAAGGTCACATGCTAAGGGGGAATCAGAATGTCAATGTGTGAATTCTGGGGAGAAAATTTACCATAGCAGCACATATCAAAGGAGAATTTTCTTTTCCCATACCTACCTGCCCCTGTTTTCTTTTTACCTGACTTTTTTCCCCCCAGTACTGGGGATTGAACCCAGGACCTCCTGCATGCTAGGCAAGCATTCTACCACTCAATTATATCTCTAGCTGTTTTTTATTTTGTACTGGGGATTGAAGGGGTGTTCTACCTCTGAGCTTCACCCTTAGTCCCATTTTATTTTTTATTTTGAAATAGGGACTAAGTTGCTGAGGGTCTCACTACTTGCTGAAGCTGTCCTCGAACCTGCGATCCTCCTGTCTCAGCCTCCCAAGTACTGGGATTATAGGTGTGCTCCACCACGCCCAGTTTACCTGACCTCTTATAAAAGTACTTGCATATATTTGTTTTCTTCCCTGGACCTTGAGCTTTGGTATACTCAGTATACCAAAAGTATACACGTATACACAGTATACTTTTAAAATCTGTCCAATTCCTTGCATAGTCCCTGTGACCACGTAGGGTTGTCATAGTGCACCTGAGCTAGTGACTGGAACAGTTTTCTGATTTCTCTCTCTGCTTTCTCTAAGTTTGGTTTTCCAATTTCGATCATTCCACACAAAACTCCTCCTTCTTTAAAATATGCCCATCACCCAGTGTCCACCTGGTAAGCTCCCATCACCCTTCAGATCTCAGGTCAACACCTTCTGGAACATTCCCAGTCAAAGTCAGGCAGCGTTTACCTCTTGGCTCCCGTTCAATTGTCTCTGTCTCTGGCAATCATTAGGCACTCAGGAAATGTTTGACCGAGTATTAGAATTAATGAAATAAATGACTTCTAGGGCAAATCCTATAAAGTGATTTCTGCTCTAAAAATTTTAGGGAATATTTTCCGACCTCTGTTGGCACCACTGAATTAAATGGGTCAATACTTTAAAAAGTCTTATCCTGCCGGGTGTGGTGACACACGCCTGTAATCCTTGTACATGGGAGGCTGAGACAGGAGGATCGCAGGTTTGAGGACAGCCTCAGCAAGTAGTGAGAGTCTCATCAACCTAGCAAGACCCTATTTCAAAATAAGAAATAAGCCAGGCATGGTGGTTTGTAATCCCAGTTCTTGGGAGGCTGAGACTGGAGGATCCAGGTTCGTGGCCAGCCTCAGCTACTTAGTGAGGCCCTCTACAACTTAGTGAGACCCTGTTTCAAAATAAAGAATAAAAAAAGAGATGGCTGGGGGTTTAACTCAGAGGTAAAATGCCCCTGGGTTCAATCCCAAGTACCGCTAAAAAAAAAAAAAAGAAAGAAATCAAATTGGGTTGGGGGTGTAGCTCGAAGGTAGAATGCCTTTGGGTTCAATCCCCAGTACCACACACACAAAAAAGTCTTATCCTGTCTATATCACTTGTAACTCCAAAGAACTACCTATGAATTTTTGAAAAAGGTAATTCATAGACAGCATAGCATTGATACATAATTACAGCTTCTTATCAAACTAAGAAAAAAAACCCTATAGGGTCCTTGAATCTTGAAAATAAAGATTGTCATTCTACTACCATTATCCCTATAGCTACCCAGAAATGTCATTAGCATCACTTGACAAACTAGAAAAGTCCATCTCCCCAGCAAGGCCTGGGACTGTGGCCGCTCCTTAGCCACCTGGGCCGTGGCGCTCAGGCCTCCGCCCTCTGGGTTGGGCACAGGAGAGGTGATAGATGACAATCAAGTGGACCAGAACCGAGAGTGAAGCAATTCAAGGCTGTGCCGAAAGCAATTAGAGAAGCTCCACAGAGCTGGGTGTGGTGGCACACGCTTGTCATCCCAGTACTCGGGAGGCTGAGACACGAGGATCGCAGGTTCACAGCCAGCCTCAGCTACTTAGTGAGGCCCTCCACAACTTAGTGAGACCCTGTTTCAAAATAAAGAATAAAAAATAGGGCTGGTGGTATAGCTCAGAGGTAGAATGCCCATGGGGTCAGTCCCCAGCACTACAAACAAACAAACAAACAAACAAACATAGTGTTTTCAGTATATAAAACAAAAACTGATTATTCTGGAAAACTTGGACTATATATAAAAGATGCAAATTAAGGTTGGGCATGGTGGCAAACACCTATAATCCCAGTACTTTTGAGGCTGAGACAGGAGGTTCGAGGCCAGCCTCAGGAATTTAGTGATACCCTTTTTATTGTTTCAAAATAAAAAATAAAAAGGACTGGGAGTGTATAGCTCACAGGCAGAAATACCCTGAGTTTAATACCAGTACCAAAAACAACAAAAAGAATATATAAACTATTTTGTAACACTTATTCTCCATATGATTAACAGTTCTTTCATAAAACAATTTTAGTTGCTCTCAAACAAGTCAATTAAACAAATAATAATGTTAATTGTTAAGATACACAACATTTGCTGTGAACTAGAGCTGTATATACTTAAAATACTTATACTGCTGGGTTATTTTAACATGAAGCAGAGACTTAGGAAATCTAAATTACTTTGTCATTGTCACACAGGTAGTATGTGACTTGAACCCAGATTTGTATCCCTGTAGATGCTAAGACCTTCGTCACTGTGTGTTTCTGGCTCATATATGGAGGTAGCACAGTTTATTCAATCAATTTTCTACTCTTGGACATTTATGTGGTTGCTAGGTGATGATACTAAAAACCTGTGGTTAGCTTATTTGCAGGGAAATTTATATACACAAGATTATTTCCCCTCCTCCTCCTCCTCCTCCTCCTCCTCCTCCTCCTCCTGCTCCTCCTCTTCCTCCTCCTCCTGCTCCTCCTCATCCTCCTCTTCCTCCTCCTCCTCCTCCTCCTCCTCCTTCTTCTAGTGGGGATTGAACCCAGGGGCATATTACCTCCAAGTTACACCCCCAGTCCTTTTAATTTTTTACTTTGAAACAGTATCTTCCTAAATTGCTAAGAATGGCCTTGAACCTGTGATCCTCCTGTCTCGACCTCCCAAGTACTGGGATTATACACATGCACCTCCACACCTGGCTAGAAGATTCTTTATGCTAAATTGCTAGAAGTAAAAGCGCTCTGTTGAAAGAACTATACAATTTTAAAAAGACTTTTTTATACTTGTTGCCAAATTGCCCTCTGGAACTATACATACACACACACACACACACACACACACACACACACACACACAAATATATATATATTTGTAGTACTGGAGATTGAACCCCAGGGGCATTCTACCTCCAAGCTATACCCCCAGTCCGATTTTATTTTTTAATTTAATTAATTAATTTTTAAATTTTTTTGCAGTACTAGGGATTGAACCCAGGGGCATTCTATACCCCCTTCCCTTTTTATTTTTTGTTTTTTGAAACAGTGTCTTGCTAGGTGGCTGAGAGTCTCGCTATGTTGCTGAGGCTGTCCTTGAACCTGCGATCTTCCTGTCTCAGCTTCCCAAGTCCTATGATTACAGGCATGTGTCACCATGCCTAGTTCTGTTCAGGTTTTCTATGTCTTCTTGATTCAATTTTGGGAAGTTACATATGCCAGAAATCTCTTCATTTCTTCTGTGTTTTCCAATTTTTTGTTGTATAGTTGTCCATAGTAGTCCCTAATGATCATTTTATTTCTGAGATTTCAGTTATAATATCTCCTTTGTAAGCTCTACTTTTACTTACTTGAATCATCTCTCTTTTCTTCTTGTTTAATCTAGCTAAGAGACTTTTGATTTTTGCTTATATTTTCAAAAAACCAACTCTTTAGCCGGGCGTGGTGGCGCATGCCTGTAATCCCAGCACTTGGGAAACCGAGACAGGAGGATCTCAGGTTCGAGGGCAGCCTCAGTAAGTAGTGAGACTCACACCATCTAGCAAGGCCTTGTTTCGAAATAAAAATAAAAATAGGGCCGTGGATGTATCTTGGAGGTAGAATGCCTGTGGGTTCAATCCTCTGTGCCACACACACAAAACCCAAACAACAATAACACCTCTTCATTTTGTTGATCTCTTTTGTTTTTTTTTAAATCTTTAATTCTACTATGATCTTTGTGGTTTTGTTCCTTCTACTAATTTTGGATTTGGTTTATTCTTGCCCGTTTAGCTCCTTGAGATGCATCATTAGGTTATTTGACATCTTTCTGTTTTTTTTTTTAAATATAGGTGCTTATCGCTATACATTTCCTATAGCACGGCCCTTGCTGTATCCCATAGGTTTTGATATGCTTGTTATTTTGTGTGTGATATCGGGGATTGAACCCAGGGGCATTCTACCTCCGAGCTACACCCCCAGCCCTATTTTTTATTCTTTATTTTGAAACAGGGTCTCGCTAAGTTGCAGAGGGCCTCACTAAGTAGCTGAGGCTGGCTGCGAACCTGCGATTCTCCTGCCTCAGCCTCCCAGGTACTGGGATTACAAGCGTGTGCCACCACGCCCGGCCCATGCGTGTGTTTTCATTTTCATTTGTTTCAAGAGATTTTTAAAATTTCTCATTTGATTTCTTCAATGTCCCATTATCTGCTCAATGGCATATTGTTCAGTTTTCATATATATTTGTACATTTTTTTTCCTTTTTTTTTGCGGTACCAGGGGTTGAACCCAGGGGCATTCTACCTCCAAGCTACACCCCCAGCCCTATTTTTTATTTTTTCTTTTGAAACAAGGTCTCACTAAGTTGCAGAGGGCCTCACTAAGTAGATGAGGCTGGCTGCGAACCTTCGATCCTCCTGTCTCAAGTGCTGGGATCCTCTGTAATCCCAAGTACTGGGATTACAAGTGTGCGCCATCACGCCTGGCTTATAATTGTACATTTCTAAAGTTCCTTTTGGTTTGGGCATGGTGGTACCTGCCTATAATCCCAGGGACTTGGGAGGCTGAGGCAGGAGGATCACAAGTTTGAGGCCAGCTTGAGCAATTTAGTGAGATTCTGTCTCAAAATAAAAAAAGCAGAGAGGGTTGGGGATGTAGCTCAGTGGTAGAGTGTCCCTGGGTTCACAAACAATAGCAACAACAACAGCAACAGCAACAACAACAACAACAGTAGCAGTAGCAGCAGCAGCAGCTGCAGCAGCATAAAGTTCCTCTAGTTTTCGGTTTCTAGTTTTATCCCGTTGTGGTCAGAGAAGATACATAATGTGATTTAGATTATTTTGGAATTTATTGAGACTTGTTTGTGGCCTTGCATATGATGTAACCTAGAGATTTTTCCATGTACTGGGAAAAAAATGTATATGCTGTAGCTGTTGGAAAAGATGTTCTGGAAATGTCTGTTAGGTCCATCTGGTCTGTAGTAGAGTTTAACTCCTGCGTCTCTTTGTTGGTTTTGTGTCTGGCTGATCTAGGGACATCCGCCGCCCTTGTTGATTTTTTTGGAGTCTAGTTCTCCCTTTATTTAGATCTAGTCATGTTAAGTGACACAGGACTGTCATTTTATGATTATGAAGGAGTAGAAGTGTCCATTTCAGGGGGCTGCTAATGGTAATGCTTGCCTAGCATGAGAGGCACTGGGTTCAGTCCCCAGCACTACAAAAACAAATAATCAACAAAAAAACCCCAAAACAAAACAAACAACAACAACAACAACAACAACAACAAAAATCCAGGATGGGGGGGCCCTTTTGAAAGTTGGGAACACATAGTTTGGTAAGGGTTGGAACTCTAAAATCAGAATGTACTGGAAATTTATCTTAAGAGTTCTTTACTGATTTATTTAAGAACTTAAAGCTTTTAGGAACGCCAAGAGGAGGATTTACAGCATATTGGTCTGAAAGTAATATTAATGGCAGTGCATTCTCTATGTGATATTATGTTCTGACTCCATCATCTATCTATCTATCTATCTATACACTCAAAATCTTGATAGGAAAAAGTGATTTTTCAATATCATTTCTATTTCGGGTGTTATGAATTATTGCATTACTATTTTCTTTTGGCAGTACCAGGGATTGAACCCAGGGGCATTCTACCTCCGAGCTACACCCCCAGCCCTATTTTTTATTCTTTCTTTTGAAACAGGGTCCCACTAAGTTGCAGAGGGCCTCACTAAGTAGCTGAGGCTGGCCGCGAACCTGGATCATGCTGTCTCAGCCTCTCAAGTACTGGGATGACAAGCGTGCGCCACCACACCTGGCTTCACTCTTTGTTCTTAACAAAACACTTTGTCTTCCCTTTCCAAACTTCTTTAGATATTTGAAGTTAAAGGACAGAGAAGCCATTCTTTGGCAAATTTCAGGGAAAATGAAAGAACAGCAAAGTGGAGTGAGACAGTGGACTGGGATCCCGCGGACCTGAGTTTGAGCCCTGGCTCCTTAGTCCTTGAGCAAGATGCTAGCTAGCTCTTTCAGCCATGTTGAATAATTACAGCACACATTTCCACCATGTTAGTGGTTTCCAAGCTGCGACAGGCATTCTAAGAACATTTTATTCTACCTTCACTTTTCAAAGATTTTTTTTTTTCGGTACTGGGGATTGAGCCCAGGGACATTCTACCTCCCAGCTATACCCCCAGCCCTATTTTTTTATTCTTTACTTTGAAACAAGGTCTCACTAAGTTGCAGAGGGCCTCACTAAGTAGCTGAGGCTGGCCGTGAACCCGGATCCTCCTGTCTCAGCCTCCCAAGTACTGGGATTACAAGCGTGTGCCATCATACCTGGCTTCAAAGATATTTTTTGACTATTAACAAATTCATTTGGTACATGCTGAGATACAAAGTCCCTGATTTTGTACAAGTAAAATAAAATAGGTCTGGGGGTGTATCTTAGAGGTAGAATGCCCCTGGGTTCAATCCCCAGCACCACACACACACACAGAGACACACACAAACACACACACATACACACTAAATAAATATTAAAAAAATAATAAAAGAGATGACGAGCCAAAACACTTACCCTTCTGTCTGACCCACTTCTGTTCTCCAGATAATGATGAGTGGGTTGTTTTTACATCTCCTCCCAAAAATGCGTGTGGCATCATCTTTAAATTCTTATTTTTTGTTTTGTGTGATTGTTTTCTGATTTTTGTGATAAAGTTGTTGCATATTTGGGTTCTTTAACTGTATGTATATGTATACACACACATATATGGGTGTGTGTGTGTGTATATATATATATGTAGTATGTGTGTGTGTGTGTGTGTGTGTGTGTGTGTGTGTGTTTGTGTGTGTAGTGTGTGGGGGAGAGGAGGTACTGGGGATTAAACCCAGGGGCCTTCTATCTCTGAGCTATACCCCCAGTCCTTTTTATTTTTTTATTCTGAAATACGGTCTCACTAAGTTGCTGAGAGCCTCGCTGTGTTGTTGAGGAACCTGTGATCCTCCTGTCTCAGCCTCCTAAATCCTGGGATTACAGGCATACACCAACACACCCGGCTTCCTATATATTTTTTACATGAAGACAAAAATTCCCTCTGCAACTCGAAATGGATTGCCAGTTAAAAGCAGAACATTTAAAAAGCAAATGCAAAGATGGAAATTATACTATCGATCAGGCTCACATTTTAGGATAGACATACCGTATTGATCTGGCTCAGAAAAAAAACAAGTTGTGCTATAAAGTATTAAGTGCATCTTCAAATTTCATTGACCAAACTGTCAGCAGTATGCAAAATAGAAGCATTATGCAGAAAATGCTCTTCAAAGTCATCATGATACAAGTTCATGTTTGTTTGGTAATTTGGGGTCCAATGAAGAACAGCTACAGATTAAAGTGTCAGTAAAGAAATGAAAACTTAAGTGCTCTTTTTTTTTTTATTGTGGTACCGGGGATTGGACCCAGGGGCATTCTACTTCTAAGCTACACCCCCGGCCCTTTTATATATATATATTTGTTTTGAAACAGAATCTCACAATAGATAATTAGAGCACCAGAGAATAATCTGAGATAACAAGGAAAGCTATTAGAAAATGATTACCACTTTCAAAGACTGTATTTATCTTGCAAATCAGGCAACCGAAATAGAGAATAAAAAGTATAGAAATGAGTTGGGCATCATGTCTGATTGAAGACTACAATGAATACCAATAACCTCAAATTTTTAATATTGTTATATTCATAAAACAGCTTTATTATTATCATCGGTTGTTTTTGTAATGAAAACATATTATAAAATTGAATTAGGAGTCAAATTTTGCTAATATGATAGCACTTTTATCCATTTTTATACCTTGGAGTCTCTAAGACTATTCTATTTGGAATAATCTATTTGGGAAATAGTTTCTGAACTTGAAAAAGTATGAAAACCACTGGTACAAATATTCTTGGTGTTTCCTTCTGGCTCTAACACTTATAGACTGTGAAAGGGTGGGCAGGGTGGATTTCGAGTGGGGTTTGGTTTGAGCCCTAATCTCTCTTTGTTCAGGGTATCAAAAACATCTTTCCTTGTGTTTGGACAGAAAATTAAAAAAAATTTTTTTTTGCGGTACTGGGAATTGAACCCGGGGCGTTTTACCTCCGAGCTACACCCCCGGCCCTATTTTTTATACTTTATTTTGAAACTTGGTCTCACGAAGTTGCGGAGGGCCTCACTAAGTAGCTGAGGCTGGCTGCGAACCCGGATCCTCTGGTCTCCGCCTCCCAAGTACTGGGATTACAAGCGTGCGCCACCACGCCAGGCTAGGACAGAATTTTTTTTTTTTTTGGTACTGGGGATTGAACGCAGGGGTGTTCTACCTCCGCGCTACACCCCCGGCCCTATTTTTTTATACTTTATTTTGAAACTGGGTCTCAAGAAGTTGCGGAGGGCCTCACTAGGGAGAGAGACAGGGAGAGAGAGAGAGAGAGAGAGAGAGAGAGAGAGAGAGAGCTGAGGCTGGTTGTGAACCTGGATCCTCCGGTCTCTGTCTCCCAAAGTACTGGGATTACAAGCGTGCGCCACTATGCCCGGTTTAGGACAGAAAGTTTTTAAGGAAAGCATTAAAAATGTCACGTGCCCTGTTGGTGGTGAAATCCCTTCCCTTTTATTTTATTTAATTGTATTTATTTTTTTTTATTTTTTGTGGTACTGGGGATTGAACCCAGGGGCATTTACCTCCGAGCTACACCCCCAGTCCTATTTTATTTTTATTTTGAAACAGGGTCTCGCTAGGTTGATGAGAGTCTCACTACTTGCTGAGGCTGGCCTCCAACCTGTGATACTCCTGTCTCAGCCTCCCAAGTACTGGGATTACAAGTGTGACCTACCACACCCGGCTAAATCCCTTCCATTTTAAATACACAGTTCACAAACCAAAGTATGTAAGAAATGTACCTTGATTCTCCAATGACTCAATTTAATTTCTACTTGAACATCTGCTTCTCCAGGATCATGGGAGAATAACTGTGGTCAGTTTCCCCATATCCTCTACCCACCTTTTCTTTTTTTCTTTTTTTGCGGCACCAGGGATTGAATTCAGGGTCATTCTACCTCCGGGCTACATCCCCAGCCCTATTTTTTATTCTTCATTTTGAAACAGGGTCTCACTAAGTTGCAGAGGGCCTCACTAAGTAGCTGAGGCTGGCTGCGAACCTGCGATCCTCCTGTCTCAGCCTCCCAAGTACTGGGATTACAAGCATGCACCACCACTCCTGGCTCTCTACCCCCTTTTCTGTTATTTCATGTAAGACCTGGAGGGCCGACTTAAAAGTCTTCAGGACTGGAGAAGACATTGGATCATGCATACATCTCTGAGATTCTCTGAGCTATCCATTGCCTTGTGTGGTCCACATGTATTATGGGCTGATTGTCGGTCCTCTTATTTTTTTTTTTTTGCGGTACCGGGGATTGAACCCAGGGGTGTTCTACCTCCGAGCTACACCCCCGGTCCTATTTTTTATACTTTATTTTGAAACCGGGTCTCATGAAGTTTCGGAGGTCCTCACTAAGTAGAGAGAGAGAGAGAGAGAGAGAGAGAGAGAGAGAGAGAGAGACAGGGAGAGAGAGAGAGAGAGAGAGAGAGAGAGAGAGAGAGCTGAGGCTGGCCGCGAACCCGGATCCTCCGGTCTCTGCCTCCCAAAGTACTGGGATTACAAGCGTGCGCCACCATGCCCGGTTCTCTTATTCTTTTTAAAAATATACTTTTATTTGTGCATTATAGTTTCACATCGTAATGTAGTTCAGAGTGATAGGGACATACATGCACACAGCACTTAGTGAGCTTCCCCTGACCAGAATCCTTATGCTGAAGGGCTGGGGGTGCAGCTCCGTGGTCGAGTACTTGCCTGGGATTCATCTCCAGCAATTCTTAGTAGAATTCTTAGTTCACCTCCCCAATTCTCAGTTGAAGCTCCAACCCCCAATGTAATGGTATTTAGAGTTGGGGTCTTGCCAAGATAATCAAGTTTATTTGAGCCATGAGGATGGGTCCCCATGATGGGATTAGTGTCCTTGTCAGAGGAGGAACAGACACCAAGCCCCCTCTCACCTCCACCGCCATGAGAAGATTCAGTGAGAAGCTGGCCATCCACAATCCAGACACTGACCCTGGCGCGCCTCCATCTTGAACCTCCAGCCCGCAGAGCTGTGAGATGTAAATTCCTGCTGTTGAAGCCGTCTAGACCGTGGTGTTTTGTTATGGCCGCTCAAGCTGACGGAGACAACATACGTTGTCATGGATACGTTCTTTATTCCTGTCTGAAGAATATGGTCTTTATTCCCCCAGGTCTGACAGGGCCCTTGGCTACTCCGCCTCCTCTCCAGGGGACGTGGGAGTCACACCGCTGCTCCCCCATGTTGGGTTTTGGAAAGCTCTGTGGAGGATGCTGAGATCTCTTCTTAATTTCTTGGGACCTACTTGGAAAATAGGGCTGGAGTCTCCTTTGCTTTAAGCTCTCAGAAATGCATATGGGGATTTTGATATTATAAAGGAGCTTGGAACCCGGCATGGTGGCACATGCTTGTAATCCCATTACTTGGGAGGCTGAGACAGGAGGATTGTAGGTTTCAGGCCCAACTTGGCGAGACTCTCAGCAACTTAGCAAGACTGTTTCAAAATTAAAAAATAAAAAGGGCTGGGGGTGTAGCATAGAAGTAGAATGCTCCTAGCCACCCCCCTGCCCCTCTGCCAAGAGCTTGGCCTTCGGCAGAGTATTGGGTCCCTCTGTTGCCTCTTCTGTGGCCTCCTGTTGCCTCCTCCTCCCCAGGCCGAGGAGCAGAGGTTTCCTGCTTTTGAGCTTTGTGGTATCCTTCGTGCATCAATAATTTTTTTCATGGTGTCCTTAGGCCACGGCAAACAAACAAATAAATAACCAAAATAAACAAAGTACCGAACACATGGTGATTTCACTTACTAAACGGTCAGGTTCCAACAAACTTAACAGTAGTCTGATGGCTCGAAAACTTATTTATTATTTTTTTTGAAAGTTTTATTTATGTATTTATTTATTTATTTGCGATACTGGGGATTGAACCCAGGGGCATTCTATCTCCGAGCTACACTCCCAGCCCTATTTTTATTCTTTATTTGGAAACAGGGTCTCACTAAGTTGTGGAGGGCCTCCCTAAGTAGCTGAGGCTGGCCGTGAACTTGTGATCCTCCAGTATCAGCCTCCCAAGTACTGGGATTACAAGCTTATTTATTTATTTTTAAAATTTTAAATATTTGTTTCTTTTTTATTGTTACATCATAATCATGCATCTTGATGGGTTTCAGGGTGGTAGAAGTATACATGCACACATCGGTCAATTAAAATTTCAGTATCCCACAATGTTCCTGTGCGTTGACCATGGCACCATGGGAACTGGGCATGAGCCCCCAGCACACAGGATCCACGAGGACTCCTTCTGCTGGCACAGGCCTTCTCATACACAGGCGCCCAGAAGGGCCCGCCTGTTGGATTGGCAGCAGTGTGCGGTGGGTTGCGGTAGGAGAGGGGACATAGGGGAAAGTAAAGGCCATAGAAACAATGGATTCAGTCAGGAGATCAGGGCCCTTATGTGTATCATTGGATCAATGGGTTTATTTTAGGAGCGGGAAGCAGCTTGTGAAGTTTGAGAAGGGAGAATGAGAAGCACAGGGACGCACCAACCCGTCTGGTCGTATGGATGACAAGTCAAAGTCTACAGGAAAAGCCAAGAAGTCACACATGCAGCTGAGAAGGGGTGAGCTCCTGGAGCGTCCGTGCAAAGCTGTCAGCCCCGTGGGTCCTGCCAAGTGTCCGGGGCCACTGCTGGTAAGCAGAACCCACCTAGAGAAAGTTCTGTCTATGTGGGTGCAGGCATGCAGGTGGCGGAGAAGCAGGGGAAAGTCAAACAACCAAAGAAGAGTTCTTATTTCGGAAGATCAGGAGAAGATAGCCTCTTCGGGTATCTGAACAAATAGTCCCCAAAGAGACTAAAAACAGTGGATTCTGGGGGCTGGGAAGCTGTATAGACAAAATAAGGACGCTAAAGAAGCTTCGGAGAAGGCCTGCCTATCTTCCAGTTATCTGGAGCTCTTTTATTGTCATGTATGAATGTCTTCAACAACAGCGACCGGCATGTCAGTTGCGATGAAGGAGGACAATCAGGAATAAATGGTGTGGGGAGATCCTCTTTCCAAGTTTATAAATTCAAGAGGAAACGTTCACAGGCTCTGGTGTTCACAGCAAAGGCAGTAGGTTGCTTTGTTGCCACATTCCCAGACAAATTGGGTCTATGAGTTCTACTTTAAGTTGCCTCAGTTGTAAAAGCCGTTGGACATAGAATTTGCCGTTGTATACAACTCAGTTCTGACCTTAATTACATGGGATGTTTTATAGCATAAACAGGAATTAAGTATTCATTTATTGAAGTCAATTTACTGATACTAAAATTTGTTAATCTGCTGGCTGAGTGCTCTAGTGAACTGAAATGCTGACGATGGGGTGGTCAATACATGGACTGTATTTCTCGATGCATAAAATCCTGACAGAGTTGAACAGAATCTGCAGGAGGAGATGTTCATCAGTCAACTGATGCAGGGTGACAATCACAAAACCTAGTGGCATAAAACGATAAGCATTTATTTCTTGTTTACCCTTTTGTCGATTGGAGTCCAGAGGCTTCAAACTCTGCCTAAGGGTTGGGCTCGAGTGTCCTCCATGAATACTCCTTTTGGGCTTGGTCAAAGGGGTACTAGCTATCTCAAGGGAATGAGGAGGAGTACAGGAGGGCAAGCCACACTCCACAGGTACAGCTCTAACCTTTGCTCAGGTCAAGGATGTGTGCATCTTACTGATGGAAGCGAGTCACATGGCCACTTCCAACACCAAGATGTTGTGGAAGTATATGCCTCCCATGGAGAGAGTGAATATTTCCTTAGCAACAACTTAATCTGTCATAAAATACTTCTATATTGCTTTTGTTCCTAAAAAAATTTAAAGTTTCTTAAAACTTCAAGTTACTTAAGTTTATAATCAATTGTAAATGACAGAAAAGCCCAAGATAACAATAGTTTAAACAATGTGGAATTTTATTTCATGCCTAGAAATGAAGTCCACAGGAAAGCAACCTAATAGTATGGAAGTTGGGTGTGGTGGTGGACGCTTGTAATTCCAGTACTTTGGAGGCTAAGACAGAAGGATTGCAGGTTTGCAGCCAGCCTCAGCAATTTAGGGAGACCAAAATAAAAGATAAAATAGGTCTGGGGATGTAGCTCAGAGGTAGAATGCCCCTGGGTTCAATCCCCAGTAACACACACACACACACACACACACCATGTTATCTTTATAATCTTCAAGAACCCAGTGCCGTCTCTCTATCTTCATCTCTATTCCAGGCCACCTCCTGATCCAAGATGGCAAATCAAGTTCCATCCATCAAGTTCACATTCCAGACAGCAAGATGGAGAATCGAATGAAGAAAGTCACATTGCCTCTCTTCCCAGAAGTTGCACACAACTCTTTTGTTTACACCTTGAGTTAGTCAGCTTTCCAGCACTGTAACAAATACCTGAGAACTTTAAAAGAGGAAGGGTTTAGCCAGGCGTGGTGGTGTATGCTTGTCATCCCAGTACTTGGGAGGCTGAGACAGGAGGATCCGGGTTTGCAGCCAGCCTTAGCTACTTATTGAGGCCCTCCACAATTTAGTGACACCCTCCCTGTTTCAAAATAAAGAATAAAAAATAGAGCTGGGGGTGGAGCTCGGAGGTAGAATGCCCCTGGGTTCAATCCCGCAAAAAAAAAAAAAAAGAGAGAAAGAAAGAGCTGTACCCTGCGGCAACCACTGTTCCATTTTCTAGGCCCGGCAGCCTTTTCCCTTATATCCTCCTTCTTCAGGCTTAAGATCTGGGGCGTGGATTATAATTAGGAAATCTGTTCATTCTTTTCCCAGCTCTAATTCAATTAACCATATGTTCCGGCCGGCCAACGCGGTAGCTGTTGAACGCCAGCCATTACCAAGGGGGAAAAGAAGGTAGTGGTGTTGAAAGTATGAACTTGCAAAAAGCTCCTGAAATAAAAGGAAATCCTAATTGGGGAACATTAATCAGTATTTCGTTAGGTCATTTATTTTATTTATTTATTTTATTTTATTTGCAGTACTGGGGATTGAACCCAGGGGCATTCTATCTCCGAGCTACACCCCCCAGCCCTATTTCCCTATTTTATTTTATTTTTTTTGGTACTGGGGATGGAACCCAGGGGCATTCTACCTCCGAGCTACACCCCCAGGCCTATTTTTATTCTTTTATTTTTGAAACAGGCTCTCACTAAGTTGCGGAGGGCCTCACTAAGTAGCTGAGGCTGGCTGTGAACCTGCGATCCTCCTGTCTCAGCCTCCCAAGTACTGGGATTACAAGCGTGCACCACCACGCCCGGCCCGATTTTATTTTTATCTGGAATCAGGGTCTGGCTATGTTGATGAGAGTCTCACTACTTGCTGAGACTGCCCTCGAACCTGTGATCCTCCTGTCTCAGCCTCCCACGTGCTGGGATGACAGGTGTGTGCCACCACGCCCGGCTTCATCTGGTCATTTATCAGACACCCTAATGGCCTGGCTCTGCAAACAGCAGCCTTTTGTACATCAGGGTAGACTGTTGAGCATTTTCTTGCAGGAAATGAGTGTGTATGTCATTCTGTTTACATTGTTCATCTCGCCAATGAAGAAAAACCAACAGGCTTGCAGAACAGGGTAACTGTCCTCCTAAATGTGGGCTCTCGACAAGGCGGTGTCTCTAACTCACGAGGGCTGATCCCACATGAGTGATTTATTCTTTGTGGAGCTCTCTGCACTTAATGAGGGCTGGGCTGGGTCCACGCAGCGGTGGGAAGGCCTTGGAGGGTCCCCCACAAATCCATTTCACCTCCACAAGGCAGAGTTAAATGCCATCATTTGGAATTCAAAGCACTGTGAGATAAGAACTTTTCTTCTGTGTTCCATGCTGGCTTGTTAGAGGTGTTGGGAATCCTGGGGGAAGATAACATTTTAAAACACAGTTAAAAGAAAACGTATTGAAGCCTGAGGTTCCTTGAGGAAAAAGTTGGGTAATTAGGTAGGCTTTGTGAAAAGAAAGAAAGAAAAAAACCCTATTAGTTTTTGGCTAACCTCCCCATTCATGTTCCCCATAGAAGAAGGAACCGGGTTATAATACAGGCACACTCCATTCACAACAACGCTCGCTCCACGCAGCTCTGCCTCCTCGGCTTCTTCCCTCACAGAAAAGGCCCATTAGAAATCCCAGTAATTTTCCCATGAGTTCTACAAAGAGTGTTTTTCGTGGCGGGTTTGAAGACTCTATTCCACTATATAATTTAAGCGTCTCAAATGATGTCATTTCAAATTGTTTCCCTTGGGAGGTTGGCCTAGTCTGAAAAATATCTTCATTAAGAAATCCTCTAGCCGGGTGTGGTGGTGCACGCTTGTCATCCCAGTACTCGGGAGGCTGAGACTGGAGGATCGCAGGTTCGCGGCCAGCCTCAGCTGCTTAGTGAGGCCCTCTGCAACTTAGTGAGACCCTGTTTCAAGATAAAGAACAAAAAATAGGGCTGGGGTGTAGCTCAGAGGTAGAATGCCCCTGGGTTCCATCCCCAGTACCACAAAAAAAAAAAAAAAAGAGAAAAAAATCCTGTAGTCTTTCACCTGAATTTTAAAATTTGCTTTGATGTGCCATCAGAAATAGGTCATTTCGCCAGGCGTGGTGGCGCACGCTTGTAAACCCAGTACTTTGGGAGGCGGAGACCGGAGGATCTGGGTTCGCGGCCAGCCTCAGCTCACACTCTCTCTCTCTCTCTCTCTCTCTCTCTCTCTCCCTGTCTCTCTTTCTCTCTTTACCTAGTTAGGCCCTCCGCAACTTCGTGAGACCCGGTCTCAAAATAAAGTATAAAAAATAGGGCCGGGGGCGTAGCGCGGAGGTAGAACACCCCTGCGTTCAATCCCCGGTACCGCAAAAAAAAAAAAAAAGAAAGAAATAGGTCATTTGTCCCCTGCCTTGACCACGGAACTTCATTCAGGAAGCCTAGACATTATAGCTTGAGAAAGGCAGTAGGCCTTCCTTCGTAAAATCAGCGGTCTGCAGTTCAGTTGCGCACTAAAGTTCCCCCTGGACTTCCTCGCCTTTGGGTAGGGGTCTTTGGGGTGAGTTTTGAGATTTTGGTCGGGGAAAGGCGAGGGTTTGGTTGGTAGAAGGTGAAGGCGAGTGGAGAGGCTTTCTAAGTGTAAACTTTTTTTTCTCCTCTCCTATAGAGATTCCTTTTAAACACGGAGAGGGTAAACATTCATTCGATGGTACAGAAGTGGAGGGGACCCAAGCAAGGACCACGACAGAGGTGTAACCCCGGAGTGCTTTTGTTTTGTTGTTAGTGAATTGGGAAAGCATCCTGCTAGGAAGTCAGTCACAGATTCCTGCCTCTTGAAGAACTTCTACCATAACATGGGAGCTTGAAGCATCGCTACTTTTTAAATTTTACTTATTTATTTATTCTGGGGGTACAGGGGTTGAACCCAGGGGCATTCACCTTCGAGCTACACCCCTAGCCCAATTTCATTTCTTTTTTGGAAACAGGGTCTCACTAGGTTGATGAGAGTCTCACTACTTGCTGAGGCTGTCCTTGAACCTGTGATCCTCCTGTCTCAGCCTCCCAAGTACAGGGATTACAGGTGTGTGACACCATGCCTGGCTAAGCACCTCTACTTTAATTTTAATAACTTAATTAGAATGACGGGGGAGGCAAAGGTTGCCAAAGCCCATAGGTTCAGTGCCTGTTGTGGAGGCAGGAGGCTGGCGGCAGAGGTAACTCGCTGGCCCAGGGCTCCTTCCTGACCCCTGCCCCAGCCGGGTCTCTGCTGCTGGATCTCTCCTGGGTTTGGCCTGTGTGTGCACATCGAAGGTTCTCTTGAAGAAAGCCACGCTCTCCTATGGAGGCCCCAGAGGATGCATGAATAGGGCAGCAGCTGATCATTCGTTCTTTTCTCCTGGGAAAATTTTAATTAAAACTATGTGTGTTGGGAATGAACCTAACTTATGACTCAGCAATACCACTTCTAGGTATGTACCCAAAAGAATGGAAACCAAATTACTAGACTAATGCATGCATACCTATGTTTATAGCTGCACAATTCAGAATCGCCAAAGTATGGAACCAGCTAAGATGTCTATCAACAGATGAATGGATTACAAAACTATGGGATAGGTACACAATGGAATTTTATGCAGCCATCAAGAAGAACAAAATTACGTTATTTGCAGGGAAATGGATGGAATTAGAGAACATTATGCTAAGTGAGATTAGTCAGTCACAAAAAATGAAAAGTCGGATGCTCTCCCTAATATGCAGAAGCTAGGGAGAATAGGGCATAGGAGAGACTCCAGATAAATATGGAGAAAACCTCAGATGAGTAAAGAAAGTGACCTAACTGAGGGAGATGGGAGGGGGAAGAGGGAAACACCCTAATGCTCAGGATTTACATACACAAACTTATCAAAGTCAACTACTATGCTGAGCACAAGAAGGAGGGAAGGGGGAGGGAAGGGGGTGGGAATTGGGGGAGGGCTAACTGACCGATGTGTGCATGTATACTTCTACCACCCTGAAACCCATCAAGATATATGATTACAATGCACCAATAAAAAAATAAATAAAATTAAAAAAATTAAAAAAAACTATGTGTGGTTTGAAATGTTTGCTGTTATTTCTCTTCTGAAAATTCTTACAATTGGCCTTGCACAGAAAGCAAGCGCCGAAGTACTTCATTTAAGTCATGAGCTGCTAACTTCAGTGAGGATCGCGGTGCTGGGCTTTAACACGGGCGACTGAAGGCCCAATATTCAAAGGCCAGCGCTGGATTTAACAAGCTGCCTGCTGATTGTGTTGAAGCCCTTTTTTATTTTCAAATTTGAAAATATATTAAAAATACAAAACAAAAATGGGTGTCCTAATGCAAAAACTCATATCATCACCACTAGGTGAAGAAAGAAAATTGCGGAAGGCAGGGAAACACGCATCTGTAGTCCCAGCTACTCGGGAGGCTGAGGCAGGAGGATGGCAAGTTCAAAGTCAGCCTAGGCAACTTCGTGAGACCCTGTCTCCAAAAAAACAAAAATCTACTCCTGTTCCCTCCATCTCCCCTTCGCTGTTACTATAATCACCTCCTTTGCTTGCTTCAGAGCCTTACCACTAGGCATGTATGTCTAAACTCTATAATTATGTTTGTTTTTGTCTGTTTTGAATTTGATAGTAAATGAAATCCTAGAGTACGAACGCTCTCATGACTGGCTTCTTTGGCTCAACCTGTTGGTGAAACTTATCAACATTTTTATCATGATACAGTTTTCCATTGTCATTGTTTTAGAAGCTTCTAGTATATAAATATACCTACAGTTCATTTATCCAGTTTACAGTTAATGGGCATTTGGATGTTTTCAGTTTGAGGCAAGAACAAATAACTCTGTTAAGAAGTCTCATCCTTAGGAGCTGGGGGATGAAGCTAAGGGGCAGAGCACATGCTCAGCGTGCATGGGGCCTTGGGTTCAATACCCGGCACCAAAAAACACAAATGAAAACAAACAAAACCACTCTTGGTGCACATGTGCACACACTGCTGTGAGAGTTCCTAAGAGTGGAAGTGCTGGATTCTAGAGGGTGTTTGTATTCAGCTCCATACATATTGCCAAACTCTTTTCTAAGCAGATTGTGCTAGTTTTACATGTGAAATATCGGCAAATGAGAGTTTCTGGTGGTTTTATATTGGCTGTTGGGATTGGTATTACTGTCTTTTAAATTTTTTTTTTTTTTTTTTGCAGTACGGGGGTTTAACCCAGAGGCATTCTACCTCCGGGCTACACCCCCAGCCCTATTTTTTTATTCTTTATTTTGAAACAGGGTCTTACTAAGTTGCGGAGAGCCTCACTAAGTAGCTGAGGCTGGCTGCGAACCTGGATCCTCCTGTCTCAGCCTCCCAAGTACTGGGATTACAAGCGTGCACCACCACGCCCGGCTTAGTCTTTTAAATTTTAACCACACTGTTGGGTCTGTTGTGTTAGCTCATTTTGGTACTGTGAATTGAACCCAGTAGCATTCTACCTCGGAGCTACAACCCCTAACCCTTGTTATTTTTTATTTTGAGACAGGGTCTCACTAAGTTTCTGAGGGCCTTGCTAAATTGCCAAAGCTGGCTTTGAACCTGTGATCCTCCTGTCTCAGCCTCCCAAGTACTAGGATTACAAGCATGTGGTGGCCTAGTACTTTCATTTGTATTAATTTACATTTCCTCTGAGTTTACATTAACCTATGAGTTGAGTACCTTTCTTTTTTTTTTTTTTTGCAGTACTGAGGATTGAACCCAGGGGTATTCTACCTCCGAGCTACACCCCCAGCCCTATTTTTTATTTTTTATTTTGAAACAGGGTCTCACTAAGTTGCGGAG
>PVJS01030320.1:0-24181 GCA_004027185.1 Glis glis | reverse complement strand
AAATTATGAAGGCCATTCTCAAACCTGCAATCCTCCTGTCTCAGCCTCCCAAGTACTGGGATTACAGGTGTGCACCTCCATGTCTGGCTTGGGCACCTTTGAGGAAGCATTTTTGGATGGTAGTAGTGGAAAACGCTGGACTGTTCAGGGTTACAGAGGAAAGGACATTGATGAAATGCACTAAGTATTACCTACTCTTAGCCGTGCATGGTGGCGCATGCCTGTAATCCTAGTACTTGGGAGGCTGAGACAGGAGGATCGTAGGTTTGAGGACAGCCTCAGCAAGTAGTGAGACTCTCATCAGCCTAGTGAGACCCTGTTTCAACATAAAAATAAAATAGGGCTGGGGGTGTAGCTCAGAAGTAGAATGCCCCGGGGCTCAATCTCCAGTACCACAAAAGAAAAAAATTTAAAAAGTATTACATACTCTTTGTAGAAATGGGTTGCAAAGAGGAGGGCAGAAGTAAGAGGTGGTAGTAAAATTGGAAGAACATTTTTTGGGGGTGCTTTGTATGCTAGGCACTGGAGATATAGCCATAAATACAATTAACAAAAGTCCTGCCTCGTGCAGATTATATTTGGGGGAGCAAATAGGAAAGGGAGACACCAAATGTGAAAATACACCTCCAGAAAGAATGGTGGTAATCAAAACAGAAAAAGAAGAAGGAGAAGAGGAAGACCACAAACCCTGGCAAGGATGTGGAGAAAGGAGAAATCCTATGCACTATCCGTGGGGATGTAAATTAGTGCCGCCACTCTAGAAAACAGTATGGCGGTTTCTCAAAAAAATTAAAACTAGAACTCCTATGTGATCCAGGAATCTCACCGTTGGGTATAGAGCCAAAGGAAACGAAACCAGCATATTAAAGAGATGCCGTGCTCCCGTGTTTATTGCAGCGCTATCTGCTGATGAATGGATGGAGGAAATGTAGTGTACACACATAATGGAATAGTATTCCACCATAAAAAAAAAAGAGAGCCTGTCATTTGCGGCAATGAGCACGTACCTGGAGATCGTGTTAAGTGAACTAGCCAGGCACAGAAAGATGAACACCACGTAATTTCACTCGTGTGTGAAATCTAAAGAAATTGAGCTGGTAATGGAGAGGAAAATCGTGGACCAGAGGCTAGGGAGGGTTGAGGTTAACAGGTACAAAGCTACAGCTGGATAGGAGAAATAAGCTCTGGTGTCCTGTTACCCAGAAAGGTGGTTATTGTTAACAATATTGTATCACATAATTCACAATAGCCATAATCCCAAGCTACTCAGGAGGCTGAGGCAGGAGGATCACAAGTTCAAGGCCAGCCTGGGCAATTTAGTAAGACTCTATTTCAAAATAAAAAGGGCTGGGGATGTAGATAAGTGGTAGACCACCCCTGGGTTCAATCCAAGAAGATGAAGACGAAGATGAAGATGATGAAGAAGAAAAAGAGGAGGAGGAGAAGGAAGAAGAGGAGGAAGAGGACAAGCTTTCGGTGGAGACAACCCAAGTGTCCATCAACTGATGAATGGATGAACAAAATGTAAGCCAGGCGTGGTGGCGCACGCTTGTAATCCCAGTACTTTGGGAGGCGGAGACCGGAGGATCCGGGTTCGCGGCCAGCCTCAGCTCTCTCTCTCTCTCTCTCCCTGTCACTCTCTCTCTACTTAGTGAGGCCCTCCGCAACTTCGTGAGACCCGGTTTCAAAATAAAGTATAAAAAATAGGGCCGGGAGTGTAGCGTGGAGGTAGAACGCCCCTGCGTTCAATCCCCAGTACCGCAAAAATAAATAAATAAATAAATAAATAAATAAATAAATAAACAAAATGTATATCCACACGATGAAATATTATTCAGCCATAAAAAAGAATGAAGTACTGACCCATGTTATGACATAGATGAACCTTGAAAATATTCTAAGTGGATGATTCCATTTAGATGGAACATCCAGAATAAGCAAATGCATGGGGACAGGAAGCAGACTAGTCATTGCCAGAGAGCGGGTGGGGGGAAGAGGAAGGGGGAAGCCATCAGTCCACAACTGTAGGATTTCCTCTTGGGATGATGAATGTATTCTGGAACTAGATAGTAGTGATGGTTGTGTAACATTGTGGATGTACTAAATGCCATTGAATTGCACACTTTAAAACAGCAGGATTTGTGTTAGTTGCAATTTATCACACCAAAAAAATACGCAATGGCACTGGACGGGACAAAGTAAGGAGAGTGCATCGGTGGCAAGGGGGATCTGAATGGAGCCTGTGTGCTCCCCGTTAGAGGCCAGGCAGAGAAGGGAGAGCTAGGGCAGACGGTGGAATGGTGCGGCCATGGCCAAGGAAGCCGCTACCCTGGAATCAAAATGAGAAACTGTGTCAAGGAAAAGAGAGTGCCCCGCCGTGTCAAAGAGCAAGCATGCGTGTGGTTGAAGCCGACACTGCCAGATTGCTGTGCACAGGACGGGGACCGTCTTGCCCTCTGGTCGGCCTTGCCAGCCAGCGTGGTGTATTGCCAAAGCTCTGCCCAGCTCCACGGCGAGGAGCCATCTCAGCGCTGTCCTTCCTCGCAGTTCCCTTGTGGAGAGTGAGCGCCAGCACCCTTCAGATGTTCAAGGGCCATTTCTCTCTTTTGCTGGGAGCTGCCCCGTCATGGCTTTACCCATTTTCTGTTGCACAGTTGGTCTTTTTATTCTTGGTTTCCTTTTTTTTGGGGGGGGGTGCTGGGGATTGAACCCAGGGACATTCTACCTCTGAGTTACGCCACCAGCCCTAGTTTATTTTTTTTTATTTTGAAACAGGGTCTCGCTAAGTTGCTGAGGCTGGCTTCGAACCTGCGATCCTCCTGTCTCAGACTCCCAAGTATGGGGATTACAAGCGTGCACCACCATACCCATTTATTCTTGGTTTCTGGAAACCCTCTAAGTATCAGGGAGTTGGTCCTGTGCTATAGATCATCCCCCTGAAACTCTCTCCTGTTTGTTTCTGTAATAGTCCTGTCTCCTAGGTTTTCTCACCTCCCAAGAATCTCGTCTCTGCATTTTAGAGAGAGAGAGAGAGAGAGAGAGAGAGAGAGAGTGCGCGTGTGTGTGTGTGTGTGTGTGTATTACTGGAGATTGAGCCCAGAGGCATTCTACCTCCAAGCCTACACCTCAACCCTTTTTTTTTTTTTTGAAACAGGTCTCACTAAGTTGCTGAGGCTGTCCTTGAACCTATGATCCTCCTGTCTCAGCCTCCCAAGTCCTGGGATCACAGGTGTGCACCACCACGCCTGGTTCCTTTTGTACCTTTGAAGTCAGCATTGGCTGTCTTGGGCTGCCTCCCTCCCCTGCACACTCTTCCACGGTGTCCCTCCCCTCCCACCCTTTCCTCCCCAGCAATTCTAATTACAACTGTGTGCTCAGCTACCAAATCCGTATGTAACAAGATGTTAAAATAGGACTTTCTGATGTCTCAGTCCAAGCAGGGACCCCAAAGCTGAGAACAAGGAGTGTTAGGTGGTGCCCACACATTCTCAAGAGAGGCGCTGGGCCATCCACACATGCACTGCAGAGTTGACCCGAAAAAAGCTGCCCGCGCACCCCTTGGCCTCATCCTTAGCATCTTTAGAGAGTCTGGAGAATCAATCCTGCAATTCTTGCAGAGTCTTGGGAAAGCTGCAGCTCCCTCCTTCCCCTCACACCAGCAGGGGCTTGAAGAGAATCTTTGGAGAGACCACCCCGTGTCTTATGGGCTTGGGGGGGGGCACAGAGATTGGTTCCTGACTCACGCTGGGAAAGCTCTACAGGGGAGAAGCCAACTTGATTCCTGAGCAGGAGAGAGAGGACAGGAGAGTTAGCCGGGCTCCCAACAACACCGTTCCTGGCAGTAAGGCCTCCAGGTAAAGGTCATTGTCGCACTCTTGGTCACAGAAAGTTGGAACGAAATCTTGAAGGTATTGAAAGGACATAATTGTTGATTTTGCCAGGAGTTGAGAGGAAATTTGACGTGGCAAAAAAGAAGAAAGGGAGTGCCAAGCAGACAGACTGTGATAACTCTTAGAGAGTCAATTTTAAGTGTTCGTGGGAAACATCCTTACAAATGGAGTTCTTACAAAAGATAAGCACGGATAAAAACTCAGATGTATGGCAATACTGCACAGTATTCACTTAAGATTTTGATGTGTGTGTGTGTGTGTGTGTGTGTGTGTGTGTGTGTGTACCTAACCCAGGGGATTCTAGGCAAGTACTACATTCTCAGCCCTTCATTTAAGATATGTAATATCAAGTCAGGTGTGGTGGCCCACACCTGTAATCCCAGAACTTGAGAGGCTGAGACAGGAGGATTGCAGGTTCGAGGCTAGCCTCAGCAATTTAGCGAGACCCTCAGCAGCTTGTTTCAAAATAGAAATAAAAGAGGGCTGGGGATGCAGCTTGGAGGTAAGATGCCCTTGGGCTCGATTCCCAGTACTCTCCCCCCACCAAAAAAGAAAAAAAAAGATTTGTAATAGCAATTGAATCGTGTACTTTTAAATAAATATGCTGTTTGTTCAAAAGGAGAAGATAAAATGGGGCTTCTTTTTGGTGAAGGGCTTCAGCTTTGTAGTCAGGCCAACCTGGGTTGGAGGTCCCACTCCATCATTTACTAGTCGCGAAGTTTTCTCTGCATCGCCTCCTTCATAAAGTAAAAATAACATCTGGCAAGGTTTTTGCAAGAATTAAATGAGATATTATAAGTGACACCCGTAGCACAGTGTTTCAGGCTTAGTCATTGGTTTTGAAAGAGAATGTGCCATTGATCCGTGTTCCTATGGACGTGCTATTGGAACAAACAAGTAGTGTTCGATGGCTCTAATCCCAGCCTTTCACTGGGTTTTGGGATTGCTACTTTCTCTTTCTGAGGGATGCTACGCACCTTCATGGAAACATTTTGAAGTTTCCAGAGAAAGTTCACTGTAATGTGTTCTGAAGGACACTGAGAGGAAAATAAACCAAACTGAAGTATGGAAACACAGCTTGAGCGTTCAGAAAATCTATTTGCTCATCACAAATTAAGTTAAAAATATAGTTGCACAAACAGATGACTAAATAATACTCAGACCCACAGATTTGAGCTTTTGAGTGCCATCTTATATAAGATGGTTCAACTGAACTAGCCCAGTCACTTTAAAAAAAAAAAAACTTAAGATCTGACATTTTTTTAAAATAGGGATTCATATACATCTAAATCCGTGCTGTTTATGTAACACAGAGATAGCAGATCTATCTGAAAGAGAAGCTGGCACCCGTACATGTAGGATGACATACTATGTTAGTGTGGTCCCTGGATTTTTCCTACTTGGTAAGCATGGGCATCGGCTTGCACACTCCACTCTTGTGGAGGGATGCAGGAAGACCTGAGCTGTACTCAGCACCAACCGGCAAGACGAGTGGTCACTGTGACTCCTGGACCTCAGTCAGTTCAAGTTTGGGGGGTTCTATTCTCTGGCAGAGAAGTCAGGTTGGCCCATGCTCATGCACAGGTTAACATATCAACTCTCTCATTGGTAGACGAAGGATAATTAGACATACAATTTAGGAACACGTAACATTAGCATGTCTGTGGAGCTCTAAATCAACATATTGAATGGAGCCCTTTCTCGGTCAAACCTCTGCTAGCTGATGTTTTGGGATCTGAAACACTCTCTCAATCAAAATCGTGACTTCAAGGTTATAAAAATCCTGTGTTTTCCAATGGATTCTGTGTGGGTACTTGGTTTCATCTTGCCTCAAAGGCCAGCTTTGTTCTTCAGTTCTAAAGGTTTTTTGTATCTTTCCTACCCAGTTATTTGCTGTCTGTTACACTAATTCTTCCTTGGGAAAAAAATCACAGTCATGTTGCAGGCCGGGAGAGAGACTCTGAACGAGTCAACGCAATGTCAAAACAATCTGCTTGGAAAGCGGTCTACACTCTTGACCAACTGGGTTAACTGACCTGGAATCCGAATGACTAAAATGAAACTGAATTTTTCCCACTCCACTTTTGCAAGAAAACAGTAGAGTTTCATGGTTTGTAATGAAAGCTGTAAAAGAGCAGTACATTCATGCCCATCTTAAGCACGTGCCTAAAAGATTCGCCGTCCTTCACTTTCCTCCGGTGCTAAGACCCAGGCTGCTTTCCCAGCACACGTGGGAACTTGAACTGACATCAATCCGTTCATGATACTCATAATGGTAACCCTATAGGAATAGGATTATTTCCTCCAGGGTCTAGAGACCTTTTATTTGGGGAGATAGATAGAAGAAATCATTAGGTTTGCCCTCTGTCTCCGAAGACATAACGAATATGGCACGTATGAAACACAGATGACTAGAGTTTGAGCATAAACTCTCTTACATATAGTTATGTAACCCATAACCTTGTTATGGGTTGAGAAGGGTTCCCCCTCTCCAAGAAAATGGTATTTTGGAGTCTTAACCCCCCAGTACTTCAGAATATGACCTTTTGGACATAGAGTCTTTACAGAAGTCAAGTTAAAATGAGATCAATAGAGCGAATCCTGATTCGACATGACAGGTGTCCTTCTGAAAAAGAAATTTAGCCGGGTGTGGTGGTGCACACCTGCAATCCCAGTACTTGGGAGCTGAGATAGGAGGATTGAAGATTCACAGCCAGCCTCAGCAATTTAGCAAGACCTTCAGCAACTCAGCAAGATCCTGTTTCATGATAAGATAATATAACAAGGCTGGGGGTATAGCTCAGAGGTAGAATGCACCTGGGTTCAATCCCCAGTATCACAAGAAAAAAAAAAGGAAAGAAAGAGAAATAAACACAGCAGGAAAGATGGACCTCAGCAAGCTGAGGCGAGAGGTCTAGCAGAGTTCTCCCCCTCATAGCCCTCAGAAGGAACCAGCGTTACCAACACTGTGAGTGCGGACTTCAGCAAACCCATTCATTCCCCACTGACCCAGCGCTGTTAGAGAAGTAAGAGTCCATAAAAATTCACTTTCCACATAACTGAAGTAAATAAGCCCCCAAATTTTATTTTGCTATTTTTTTCATAAAAATGTTTCTTTTTTTTTTTGGCCGGTACCGGGGATTGAAGTCAGGGGCATTCTACATCTGGGCTACACCCCCAGCCCTATTTTTTTATTCTTTACTTTGAAACAAGGTCTCACTAAGTTGCCAAGGGCCTCACTAAGTAGCTGAGGCTGGCCACGATTCTAAAATGCACTCTCAATCGGGTGTGGTGGTACATACCTGCAATCCCAGTACTTAGGAGGCTGAGACAAGAGGATCCGCAGGTTCGAGGTCAGGCTCAGCAATTTAGCAAGATTCTCAGCAACCTAGTGAAACCCTGTTTCACAACAACAACAACAAAAATTTAAAGGGCTGGAGGTATAGATCAGAGATAGAGTGCCCTCGGTTCAATCCCCAGTACCAAAACAAAACAAACAAAAATCTACTCTCCACATTCTTTTTTTTTTTTTTTCGGTACTGGGGATTGAGCCCAGGGGCATTCTACCTCTGAGCTACACCCCCAGCCCTATTTTTTATTCTTTTATTTTTGAAACAGAGTCTCACTAAGTTGCAGAGGGTCTCACTATGTAGCTGAGGCTGGCCACAAACCTGGATCCTCTGGTTTCAGCCTCCCAAGTACAGGGATTACAAGCGTGCACCACCACGCCCGGCTTACTCTCCACATTCTTAAACCAAGGACCCTCAAACTTAATCTGCACCTCCCTCGGTGATGCAAGTTTGTCAGGGACTGGGGGGGGGGGCACCGAACACTCTTCGTTCCTGCATATATGGTACCACTGAGCCAGGTGTGTTGGCGCACGTTTGTAATCCCAGTACTTCGGAGGCTGAGATAGGAGGATCACAGGTTCGCTGCCAGTCTCAGCTACTTAGTGAGATCTCCCCTCAACTTAGTGAGATCCTGTGTCAAAATAAGGAATAAAATAGGGCTGGGGCTGCAGCTTGGAGGTAGAATGCCCCTGGATTCAATCCCTAGTACCACAAAAAAAGTACCACTGGTCTCCTTGTTTTCTTCTCTGACATGAAGTTCCCGTCTGGCCTCTTGGCCCCCTGTGTCACCCCATTCCTTCATCCCAATTTGCTTCTCCTAATCTGTTGAAAGAACAGAAACTGGACAAACAAGATGTTAAAACTGTTTCTGGAATACAATGAATAGTTCGGAGTTGTAGCCTGGAAGACTTTCCTAGGGGTTAAACCACATGGATTTGGAAAAACTCTTTTCTTCAGCCGCCTGCCGCTTTACTCCTTGCTCCCAGGGGTGAGGGTGTCAGATCCCCGGTACTCAGGATAAGGCAATGTCATGCTGCCTTGACAACAGAGCAGGTCGTCCATCTTCTGGGCTCCTTGAGATCTTACACATGTACCTTCAAAAGCAGCAGCTTGGATCAATTAGCACGCGGGCAATCGGCTCCCCCATAAAGAGCCCGGCGGTACTTTCTCATTGTTGTTTCATTTGTTTGGGATACGGTTAGACCATAGGGTGGAACTCTCTCAAATGACCTTTCCATGATGCAAAATTAGTTTGGGAAAATCAAATTCCCCAAACGGAACAATAATCAGATGAAGTGACCGCAAAGAAATAAACTTCCCTTTGAAATCAAAAAAAGCACTCACCAAATTAGATTCTTGACTACAGCCTCTCACGTTTAAAAAAGACTGCGTGTATTCAGTCGTTCAGTTTCTGCGGATCGGAAGCTGCGTCCTTTGCCACCCCAGGGTGTTGTAGAGGATGAAGGATTTCCTGCTCTATGCCATGAACATCTTCTTGTTGAAAACAAACCAGAATAAATGCAATTATTTATTAAATAGGCATGGTGAGTCAAGCACTATGCCAAATGCCTTAAATGCCTTATCTTATCAACTGTCCCAAGATAGGTATTACAGTTCCCACTTAACAGAAGATAAAACAGAGGCCTAAGGTGTTCAAATAACTTGCTCTGAGTCATCCAGCTACCAACTGGCAGAACCTGTATTTTAACCCAGCCAGTCTGACTCCAGAGCCAGTGCTCTTAATCATTAGGGTATATAGAGAGAAGTGAATGTCAAAAAACAATTACTAAAATTAGTGTAATCTTGCTAAAATGCCATCCTATGAAATTATGCAATAAAAAAATCTGAAACAAAAATGTGTAGGCCCGGAATGTTTTCAAAACCTCCCCATCAAGACTGATTATCCTCCAACATACTGATTGTTGGTTTTTTTTTTTTTTTGCAGGGTTAATTGTGGGTTTTCAACATGCTTAATAAGTCATTTTTATTCTGAGTTATCTCCCAGATGAGCCTAAGGAAAACAATACATACAAGTAAAGATGTGTGGTCCCTTTTTAGATCAAGATCGTTCTCCTTAAGATAAAGCTATGAAAGGGAATACCATCTCTAGTCATTAGTAGTAGGGAAAACGTTGAAAACCCCTGCTACTGAGTGCTTGGTTGGCGGCAGGAGAGAGGGAAGGCGGGCAGTAGAAATGGTGACGAGTCAGAGTACAATCATCACTGTAGGCATTTTCAGGACAAGAAAAAAAAAAAGCCAGGACATACCAATACTAATGGGTATAAGCCATTGTTATACCAAAGTCAATGCCATTTTAGTACGGTTTTAGGGCTTATGGGCTTTTCGAGAGCCTCAAAGCTCAAAGCACATATGACTTAACTATCTGCTTTGGAACAATACTTATTAGGATGCAGAAATGGCAAAGCAAGTGGAGCTTGCTTTTTTAATTTTCTGTTCCAAACTCCCCAACAGCTCTATTTCAAATCTTAAATAAAATCCCCATGGTTGTCGCAACTTTGGAGCCCAAGATTCTCAGTAAGAGGTTTCTGCGAAGTCTTTCTCCATTTGCACATTAAAAAACAAAACCCAGAACTAAATGTCTTAATTGCTTGGCTTTTCTTTGGTGTTCTTTTGTCTTCAGAGCTAGCGTTCATGTGGTACTTCTGGAAATGCACACTAACATGTATCAACAATGAGAATTTTATTTGTGCAGATAAATACAATTATTGTTCCAGAGCTACTGCATTTAAACCAATTGAAAAACACAAATAAACATTGCAGGCTAGAAACTCTTCACTCATTCAGAGCTTTTTATTTAAAAAGTTCAGAGCTAGCCAGCCACGGTGGCATTTGACTGTAATCCTGGTACTTGGGAGACTGAGACAAGGAGGATCAAAGGACAGCCTCAGCAATTTAGTGAGACCTTCAGCAACTTATCAAGCCCCTGTTTCAAAATAAAAAGAGTTGGGGGTATAGCTCAGAGGCAGAATGCCTCTAGGTTCCACCTCCAGTACCAGAAAATAGAAAGTTCAGAGTTATTTTATTTAAAAAATTACTCAAACACTCCAAGCCCCAACATATATCATGCAATTAAATTAGGCTGATAAACAGTAATAGGTAGACCAATATCTGTTAAGGATGTAGGTACTGGCAATTAAAGATTCGCTCAAGAGGTAAAAAAGTCAAGAACTCTTTCCCTTTCCTTGCAATCTTACACATGCCTCTCTCCTTATGCTTCTGTTTCTCCATATTAAAATAGGGAGGAAAAAAAACACATTTCTCTACCAAGTGTGAAGAGCAATTTAAATATAGAAGAAGTCTGCAATGAAGGTCGTTGCCCCCTTAACATTTAATTAAGGGATGATGCTCTGGAAATAAAAAGCTACCATCAGATAAAGGTCTCCGACAGGTTTTATTCAAGGAGAGGCAGAGCTGAGACATTATGGAAAATAAATGTCATGTCAAAGGTTTGATATTTATTTTCAAAGCAAGAAGACTAACCGCAGTGGTTATCAAAACCAAAGTAGTCTTTAGATTCTGCCCTTCGGAGGCAAAGACTTGGCATGCCCCGGCTTACGCTGAGAAGGGCTGGAGGAGCATGTTTGCAGTATGTAAATAATGAGTAAGTTAACTACAGAAATATCTATACAACATGCAGAAGTGGAAAAACACATGAAAGAAGATACCTGTTTGGTTTGCTCAACATAGTGATTGAAAAGCGAGAGCTGTAAATGATTTGCTTTGTCACCAGCCTCTCCCACGGGCTCCTTTTGGCCATTCCATTCAGGTGGATGGCTCATGCCATCTTCCATGGCTGAATGGAAAACACAATGTCTCCTTTGATTGTAGAGAATCTACTGGACATAACCTTTTAAGTGGTTCCTCTAGTCCCTGGGAATTCATCAAGTACTTCCTACGTGGCCAGGATAAATGAGAAGTACAGTGCTGAAAAGGTAGCATTCCTGTCCTGCTGAGACTTACCCCACAAGGCTTAGGGATTCTCGTGGCTATAAACTCCTCAGCTTCTTGCAACATAATTGGTTTATCTGGAATACATTAAGGCTGTTAAAGTAAAACACAGAGTTTTCAATAATTAGCACAGCGTATTGTCATCACAGGCTCTAGGCTTGGACAAACGGAAGGAGGACGCTTAGCCAAAATGCTTGTCACAGGCACTGATATACTATTCCCATTGCCACAAATACTTCGAGGTAAGATTTCAGATGTTCAATCCATTTTTTTTCACTATGCAACTGAGTAAGAACACAATTTTTGAAAGTTGGTTTAAGTTTTCCTTTGCACTGCCTCCCTCCCCCCTTCTTCCCCCTTCCCCTCCCCCCTTCTTAGTTGCTAGTCCTGGCACAAAATAGTTGGTTTGAGGGGAAAAACATCCTTTCTCTGCAGCTAATATTTCACTACTGAAATACTGTAAAAGGAATTTATTTCAGAGAATCACATAAACAAATACTTCTTAAACAAGATAGGGTCCACACTAAGGAAGGGCACAAAAAGAAAGTTTTCTTTATTTTATTTTATTTTATTTTATGTGTGTGTGTGTGTGTGTGTGTGTGTGTGTGTGTACTGGGGATTGAACCCAGGGACATTCTACCTTTGAGCTACATCCCCAGCCCTATTTTATTCTTTATTTTGAAACAGGGTCTCACTAAGTTGCGGAGGGCCTCACTAAGTAGCTGGGGCTGGCCGCGAACCTGTGATCTTCCTGTCTCAGCCTCCCAAGTACTGGGGTTACAAGTGTGCGCCATCATGCCCAACAAAAGTTTTCTTTTAAAAGATGATTCGCCAGTGATAAGAGCATTTAAAAATAGTGCGCTGTCATCTAGCCTCTGAGTCATATTAATATCAAGTGTGAGAAAGGAAGGGGTCAAAATGATCAAGAGAAGCTTGGCTAAGTGAATTGATTCCTCTGATATAAGCACATCCTGAATGCCTCTCATGCTATGAGATGTCACGATGGTTGGGTGAGACAGCATTTGATGCTTTACAAATAGATGGGGCCTTGTGAGATTTCACATACATTATCTCATTTAATCCACACATGACCCTGGAGGAGAACAGAAGGCGAGAGTCTTTTAGAGGTGAAGCCACTACCAAAGGTCAAACAGAAAAGTGACTAAGCCAGGACACAAACCTGGATCTTCTGCCTCCCGGGTCTGAGCACTTTCCAATACATTCAAACTTTGGAAAAATATTATGATTGGCTCTCGTGTTGTTCAATGTACTTGTTAGATGCACAAGGAAGAGGAGGCAGCAAAGAGAGAGGGAGGGGGAAAGTTCTTGAAATTTCCAAATACTCTGCGCTCTGCTATCCTTTCTGCACACCACTCTCCTCTGTGCTGACCATAATGGCTGCAGTTGCTTGTCTCAGTGTAAATCATGGCTACGAAAGCAGTATATAACCACAAGCGCCAGTTGGGTGCAGGCTGTTCTTTGGTTAGTTTAGCACTGAGTCATCAGGGTAGCGGTTTTATTGCTTTATGTGAAAAGTTGTGTATCTTTCCTCCAGAACATCCATTTAAGCTCTAATTAACGAATCCTTTGATTTGTTATAGCTTGGTTGCAAATAGTTTGAGGCTATTATGGGCCTCAAAGCAAATTTTGTTAACAAGCCAGCTTTGAGATATTTCTTGGGGTCTCGCTTGGAAATTCTTCCCAGACCTCCTTTGGCCTACCTTCTAGCAGTTGTCCAGTTAACCTGCTTACTTTTATTTTTAATGCATTTTGTAGCAAAGCCAACCCGAGAATGGAAATGTCTTTGCCAGGGTTGTGGTTTACAACCATGGATGGGTTAGATGCCTGTTCTGCAGACCTTTAATTTCATCTAGAACTTGAGACTGGATTCCAGTCATCTGCAGTTCTCCCTGGGCAGAAATGGCTAGATATATCATATCATAGTACATATCATAGATACTACTATATGATACTATAGTATCATAGATAAAGGCTAAGGAAAGAGTCATTCACCTTAATCGCTTAACGAAGAATAGGCCATACTTTTTATTGATATGGACTTGCATGGCCCTGCTGGAAAATCTCTTATCTACTTCCCACTGTATTTATTACTGAAGAAGTATGATAGAAATTTATATATACCATGAGCCTACCTTGTGTGTAAAAAGTGTATTGAAACGCTTATCTGAAAATATTGATTAGACTATAGGAATGTGAGTTATTATGTGACATATAAGTAGGAGCGAAGATTGTAACTCCCCCAAACACTCAATTATTTCTCATACTTGTGTAACAAGAATATTTTAATAAAGCAAATATCACATATATATGAGTCGAAGCTAAATGTTGATTTACAGCAAGTAAATATTAGGGAGATTGTTTGGGTTTGAATCTTAAATGTCCCTCAAAGGCTGTGTGTTGAAGGCTTGGTCTCCAGCCTATGGCACTATTGGAAGGTGGCGGAACCTTTAAGAGGTGGAGCCTAGCAAAAGGAAGTTAGGTGATTGGGGGTGTGCCCTTGAAGGAGATATTGGGACCCCAGCCCCTCCCTGTTTCTCTCTTTGCTTCCTCACTGTCATGAGGTGGGCAGGTTAGCTCCACCATGCACTCTAAGCCATGATGTTCTACTTACCACAGGCCCAGAGACTACAGGGCCAAACAACCACGGGAGCCTCTGAAAACATGAGCCAAAATAAATCTTTCCTCCTCTTAAGTCAGTTACCTCAGGTATTTTGTCACAGCAACAGAAAGCTAGCACAGAGCTGTAAGAATGGATAAGACAGAACCTGGCATGGTGACACACGTCTGTAATCTCAGCCACTCGGGAGGCTGAGGATGGAGGATGGCAAATTTGAGCCCAGTCTGGACAACACAGCAAGATCCCATCTCAAAAAAAAAAAAAGTATATAAGACAGTCCTGGCTCTCAGTGAGCTTACACTCTGCAAGGGAAGAACAGAGAAACACATAAAAAAATCAAATAAGATAACAACATAGGAGATGTCAAAAGGCAATTTATCATAATTATTATTATTAATTGCCATCTGAAATGCAATTAGTGAGTAACTAGTATAGGTTATAGGAAGGAGAGATCATTTTCAGAAACAATGGGCAGGGAAGACCATAAGAGAATAAGACTCCGGCCAGATCGCTCAGGCGGAATCCACTGAGTCTGAGAAGGAGGAGGGATTCTTGGTGGCAGGAACCCAGGGAGACAAGACTACACAGACAACACAGGGAAGGAACTTTAAGTTACGGGGATGTGGAGAGTTCTAGTATGAGACAGAGCTAGAAAACCCATTTGGAACTGGACCAAGGTAGGCTTCGAATGTCACATTGAGGAGTTAAGTTTCTGAACTGAAAAGCATCTTGGTCACACAGCAGTATTTTAGAATTATTAATTTGGCTCCAGCATGTTATAGTGAATGGAACAGAGTCTTGGGGGTGGTGGGGGGGGGAGAGCAAATGGAACTCATGGCCAGTCCGGGTGTGGGAGGGTGCCGGGATAGGAGAGGAAGAGGCAGGGGTCAGAGACTGAGGAACGAACTGACCACCTCTCAAGTGTACTGATTGGCATTTATTATCACAACTCTCTGTTATTTTATAAAGTATTGTCAAATCTATGGGTTCCTAAGAACTGAATCACTTTAAGTTACACGGGGTGGGGTGGGAGATGAGGAAATGGAAGAGTTAATCGTTTGAACTTGTGACATCTAAAACCTGTACAAGTTGATGCTATGGTTTGGTTTGTCCCCACCAAAACTCATGTTGAGATTTAACTGCCAATATAACAGTATCAAGAGGTGGCGGGGTCTTTAAGGTGGCTGGCATCATGGGGACTCTAGGCTCCTGAAGGGATTAATGCAGTTACCACCAGAGTGGGCTATTATAAAGCACGGTTGCCCCTCATGCTTTCTTCTGCACACACTCTGGCCATGTGATGCCACCTGCTGTGTTATGACATAATATGAGGCCCCCCACCAGATACAGCTACCCAACCTTGAACTTCCCAACCTTCACAACTGTGAGCCAAAATGAACCTCTTTCTATATTACCCAGCTTCAGGTATTTAGCTATAGCAACAGAAAACAGACGAAGGAGGTTTAGAGTTGAACCTTTTCTTCTTGATCTTGTATCCTTACCTAAGCACAAAAAGCTAAGAAATGTAAAAATCAAAACAAAAATGTCTCCATGAAATGTAGAAAGTATAGGAGATCTTGGATTTTGTTTTACCAGAAAGCTAACTCCAATTGAAGCTGGACTATTCCAAACTTTTCTGTCAGGACAAAGGAAGGAAAGCCCAAGATTTTCTGGGATCCCTTTCTGCCTGCAGCCATATGTTAGAGCTCTGGTTAAAGAAGGGAAAAAAAAACAACCTTCTGGTTTTGAATGTTTATAATTTAATGCATTTATTCAAAAAAATCCAGAGAATTATGATGGATCTCTGAATGGGCAAGAAAAAAAATTTCGGAGAATTTTTCAATAATTCTAGGCCCTGCTGCCTAGTGTATTCATACATACACTGATACAGTAAGGTTATTGGCATCTGGCCTCTACCGAAACTCTACAACCAAGCCCCGGCCTTATCTCTTCGCAGAAATGCAATGCCTTTCGGGGGCACTTAAGGTTGGCACACTCCATTCGAGTAACACCACTCGACAGAAAGATGGCGCCAGATAGAAAGCCTCTTCCCCACATTCCCTACACCCCCAGCACTCAAAAACCCTTTCCTGGGCAGCCACAATTTCAACTCTTTCCAATTCCTTCGCTATTTTAAGATGGCCCCTTCCCTCTCTTCCCACCCTTAAAGAAGCCTGAAGGGAGGGGAGACCCCAGGCTTGTAAAGACTGGGGTGACTAAGGGTGCAGCCTCCTTCCTCCCCCTCTGTAGCTCCTGTCTCCTGGCTCCCCCTCTCCAACCTCCCCAAGTTGGCAGAAGTAAGCTGTTAAGTCCAGGGCAGGGGTGAATAAACAAATAAATCATTCCCCAGTTGTAACACTCTAGTAATCAAGTTTGGGCCTAATGCAAATTCATACGTTTGGGTTTATGTAAGAGAAGGCGGTTTTAACTGCTTAGCTCTATAAACTTACTAAGAATTAGTTTTTGCTCTTGACCAGGACAGCTGTGGAAGTCAGTCTCCCTGCAAGGTGAGAACACGAGTTTTGATCCACAAATGCTAGTCTTCTTATTCCAAGACAAAAAAGATGTGCATTATATAACATTACATAACACTAGCATGCATCCTTACACTGACAATTAGAAGCTGTTTACTCCTCATGGGACTTAATTACAGAATTTTGTTTTCAGGCCTGAGCTGAGGATGTTACCAGGACCAAATTAGAAGTCCTGAGGAGGGCTGTCCTGTCTGCCCTGCATAGAATCCACCTAGAGCTAAGCTTCAAGTCGATACATCTGCCAACTTAAAAAAAAACTGATATAACTTTAAATGCTTTCAGATTTAATCCCCTTGAGTATTTATGTATTTTCTTTTCTCATCCCTCCAAAGCTAATCCCAGAATTTTGAGAATCTGGGAACTTGGGCAAAGGAGAAAACAACCACGCAGATCAAGAAATCTGAAATCTCAGTTCATTACGTCAAGGGAAAGTGATTAGCACCTTTTTGTTTTGGCCCAGCTCAAATTATAAAACCATATGAATAATAAAACACAAAATATGGGTGTTATTACTGAATGTGAAACGTCTAAAATGTCATTAAACACGTTCTTTCTTCGCAGCGGGGTTCTTTCCTCGGGACTTTAGCATTTGTTTTCCTAAACCTCTTGCTTTATACTGTGAACACACACTGTAGCATCGTCCATATTCATTAGCTGGAGCTGAGGAGTGAGTGTGCTTCCAACTGGTCCTCAGCGTTAGCTGTCACACGCGAAAACCTGCGCTTCCTTTCTACATCCACTGCACTTGAGATACAATACAGCTCCTTACAAGAACAGCGCCCAGAGAGCGTCCCTGACAGATGCGCGACTGCTCCAGCAACCCGCTCTACTGGAAAGTTTCCTCTAAACCGCTTACACCCACCTCGGATTCCCCAAGCTGTCAGGACCCAGGCTGGCTGGGTCCCCTCTCGACCGGGGAAGGGTTTTACACACACCCTGCTAGGCTGCTCGTCTGAGAACCAGTCTCCCAGCCAAACTCCTCCAAGCCCAGTGGACATACTGTCCAAAGCGCTCTGGCGCTTCAAGAACACCGAGGTCCCCCCCCCCCGCCCCCAGCTAAAGGAAGCCCGCGCTCAGTGCTGCAGGGAACCCGCTGCTGGAGGTAGAGAAGGGTGGGGGATGCGGGGGCGCAGAAGGGAGACCCGGAGCTCAGGAGGGAGACCGGGAGCGTAGGAGGCAAAGGGGGCGCGGCAGCGAGCGCGAACTGCAGGAGGGGGCGGGCCGCGGTGGGAGCAAGGGCGCAGTAGGGGTCGCAGGGAGCAGAGCGCCGGAACCAGCCGGCGCAGGAAGGGGCGCGCTCGCAGCAACCGGCGGGTGCCTGGGAGGCGCCGGCTCCGCGATCTGCCCGGGACTCTCCTAAGCCGCTCAATTGCGGGTGGGAGGGGGTGCGGCCAGTGGGGGGGGGGGACCGGAGCCGGGGGCGTGCCTTCGCCGCGATTGGCTGCAGGAGCCTGACGCGTGGCCCCGGGGGTTGGCTTGGGGGGTGGCAGCGGGGTGGGGTGGGTGTTGGGTGCTGGAGCCGCGGGCCCGGCGCGCTCAGAAACATGCTGAGGTCCCGGCGGCTCTTCCAGCAGCTGCAGCGGCTCCAACGGCGGCGGCGGCGGCGACGGCGACAGCGCTCGGCTCCGGCGGGGAAGGCGCCCGGCGCCCATGCCTCCGGCCCCGCGCCGCGACTGCCCTGACCTGGCCGCGACCTCCCCGCGGGCGCCCCGCCGCCCCGGCTTCTGGGGTGTTCTCCAACCACGGCCCAGCCCCGCCACACCCCCCGCCCCCGGCCTCCTCAGCTCGGCATGGGCGCGGGGGCGCTCGCCCTGGGCGCCTCCGAGCCCTGCAACCTGTCGTCGGCTGCGCCGCTCCCCGACGGCGCGGCCACCGCGGCGCGGCTACTGGTGCCCGCGTCGCCGCCCGTGTCGCTGCTGCCGCCGGCCGGCGAGGGCCCCGCGCCGCTGTCACAGCAGTGGACGGCGGGCATGGGCCTGCTGATGGCGCTCATCGTGCTGCTCATCGTGGCCGGCAACGTGCTGGTGATCGTGGCCATCGCCAAGACGCCGCGGCTGCAGACGCTCACCAACCTCTTCATCATGTCCCTGGCCAGCGCGGACCTGGTCATGGGACTGCTGGTGGTGCCGTTCGGGGCCACCATCGTGGTGTGGGGCCGCTGGGAGTACGGCTCCTTCTTCTGCGAGCTCTGGACCTCGGTGGACGTGCTGTGTGTGACGGCCAGCATCGAGACCCTGTGTGTCATCGCCCTGGACCGCTACCTCGCCATCACGTCGCCCTTCCGCTACCAGAGCCTGCTGACGCGCGCGCGGGCGCGGGGCCTCGTGTGCACCGTGTGGGCCATCTCGGCCCTGGTGTCCTTCCTGCCCATCCTCATGCACTGGTGGCGGGACGAGGGCGACGAGGCGCGCCGCTGCTACAACGACCCCAAGTGCTGCGATTTCGTCACCAACCGGGCCTACGCCATCGCCTCGTCCGTCGTCTCCTTCTACGTGCCCCTGTGCATCATGGCCTTCGTGTACCTGCGGGTGTTCCGCGAGGCCCAGAAGCAGGTAAAGAAGATCGACAGCTGCGAGCGCCGCTTCCTGGGCAACCCCCCGCGGCCGCCCTCGCCCGCGCCCGCGCCCGCGTCCTCGCCCTCGCCCGGGACCCAGCCGGGGCCGCCGCGTCCCGCCGCCGACCCGATGGCCAACGGGCGCATCAGCAAGCGGCGGCCCTCGCGCCTCGTGGCCCTGCGAGAGCAGAAGGCGCTCAAGACGCTGGGCATCATCATGGGCGTGTTCACGCTCTGCTGGCTGCCCTTCTTCCTGGCCAACGTGGTGAAGGCCTTCCACCGCGAGCTGGTGCCCGACCGCCTCTTCGTCTTCTTCAACTGGCTGGGCTACGCCAACTCGGCCTTCAACCCCATCATCTACTGCCGCAGCCCCGACTTCCGCAAGGCCTTCCAGCGCCTGCTCTGCTGCGCGCAACGCGCCGCCCGCCGGCGCCGCGGGACCCACGGAGACCTGCCCCGCGCCTCGGGCTGCCTGGCCGGCGCCCGCCCGCCGCCCTCGCCCGGGGCCGCCTCGGACGACGACGAGGACGACGTCGGGGCCACGCCGCCCGCGCGCCTGCTGGAGCCCTGGGCCGGCTGCAACGGCGGGGCGGCGACTGCGGACAGCGACTCCAGCCTGGACGAGCGCTGCCCGCCCGGCTTCGCCTCCGAGTCCAAGGTGTAGCGCCGGCTGGGTCCCCGCCGCCCCAGCCCCGGGCGCCCCCGGATGGCTGCCCAGGGCAAAGAGGAGATCTGTGTTTACTCAAGGCCGAAAGAAAGCAGGTGAACGCGGAGCCCGCAAACCTCGTCTGAATCATCCAAGGCAAACAGAAAAGCCACGGACCGTTGCACCAAAAGGAAAGTTTGGGGAGGGCTTGGGAGAGTGGCTTGCTGATTTCTCTTGGGTTCTTTTCTGTTCGTGGTTCCGCCTTCTTTTGTGTGTGCGTGCGATGCATCTTTAGATATTTTAACCCCCCCCCAGGTGGGTTTTGACACTTTCTGTAAGGACCCCAGTGGAAATTGGGTGGGTAGGGGACTTAGCTTCCATCTCGTCCTGTCCCCGGGAACAGGAGCAGTTAAACGGGGAGGGGGGTGGGCGGGGATGGATGACAATTTGTCAGGACATGTTTCCTTTTGCTTTCCAGAGAAATTGCATTTTAATTCCCGAGTAATGATTTCTCCTGTTCTCAAAGCAAAGGGAAAGGACGGATGCAAAAATCTCATTGCAAGAAATTTTAAGCTATTCTTGGAACAAGCCTCTCACCTTGCTTTCCTTCTGTAGGGCAAACCCCCGCCCCCTGCGCGCCTCTGTGGGCTGGCTGAGGGTTTTCTACCTCACACTGTGCATATTGCACAGCAAGATAGAAAGACTTGTTTATATTAAACAGCTTATTTATGTATCAATATTAGTTGGAAGGACCAGGCGCTGAGCCTCTCTCTGTGACATGTGACTCTGTCAATTGAAGACAGGATAGAAAAGAAAAAAGAAAAGGAAACAGTTCAGATTACTTACTGCACATGTGGGTAAAAACAAAACAAAACAAAAGGAGTGGTTCAGAATGCCATTTTTGCACAGTGTTAGGAATTGTCCACAGATGTTACTTGCACAAAAAGAAATTAAATATTTTTAATGGGGTTGGGAGGGGGGCAGATAGATCTTGAAAACGAAAATAAAACTCAACTTCTGTTGTCTATTATGTTATTGAGTTAGTGATTTATTGGGAAAATACCTTTTTATACTCTTATCATGGTACTGTAACTGTATCCATATTATAAATATAATTATCTTACGGATTTTTTTATTATTTTTTTAATGTCCAAATGCCCACGTGAATCTGCTGGTAAAATTTAGCACTTGTGTATAAATTCTATTTCCTCTCGTGTGTTTTACCAAGTATTTATACTCTGGTGCAACTAACTACTGTGTGAGGGATTGGTCCATGTGCAATAAACACCGGTGAAGCACAATCGAGATTATGTGCGGTGTGTCTCTGAGGGGTCAGTGATCATGGAAAAAGACAGCTTGTTTTGTTTTAAACTATAGACTGGATTTCTCGTGGCGCTCTTCTCATAGCTTTGCATGACTCAATAACATAGCAAAATGCCTCTAAACCAAATAAGGCGTTCACCTACTGAGAGCTGCAGATTTGCCCTAAATTTTCACAGTCGGATTCAAGGTATTCCAGACTACTTGTAGGCCCTTCCAAGATCCCATCTGCTGCACTTGACTTAAGAAGGGATTTGGGATTGCGTGTCTTCTGAAAAGACGGTTTAAAAAGTGACAGAGCCAGGTAGCTCAGTTGCAACTTTGCACAGCAACACAGAAAAGAAGACTAACTCATTCAACAACCAGTTGCCTGCTTGAAATGCCGTGGTAAGTGGCTTCCACAGCTTATTTCTGTTTACCAATCGAAAATCACGGCCTACAGCTGATCAGGGTGTCCAGAATTCTTCAGTGGCTGTTTAGAATGAAAAATACTTTCATGGTTAAGCAAAAAATTTATAAAGGGCTTCTGAAGTAAATATTATTTCTCTTGTGTAATTAAATAGATCATTTCCACAGAAGTCCTGGGTGGCCAGGTCCAGGTGAAAGCAAATGTAAAATCATATAACTTCCTAGCAAAATTACAGCACCCAGCGAATAGAATACTTTTGATAAAAATTAGTTCCTACGGAGAATATAGTGAAACTCCATCCTAAGATGAATTGGGCATTCTCCAAGATAAGTGTATTTGATATGTTTATGTTTTTAACCAAGCTTTTCATTTCATGACAATACAGTAAAGAAACCAAGGTGAAGAATATAAAGTTTTGGCTCACTCTGCACTTTAACAGGAACAGTCTCTTGTCTTCTAGGGAAAGTCGGGACTGATCATCCTTTTTCACAGTGGCATATCCTCATGCCCAGGAGACAGTCTTCTGAAAGAGGTTAATGTTAGCCATGTTCTAAAGCCCAGCTGGAGGTTGTACAGACAGCAGTAGTTTCTAGAAAAGCAGTTTAACCCCTTTTTTCCTCCAGCAAAAAGAGGGAAATGGTGGATGGGTGGGGCACCAAGATAAAAAAAAAAAGAAAAGAAAAAAGAAAAACTCATTTTGGAGAATGTAGAATTTATCTCAGGATGAAATGTCACTATAATTTCCCTAGGAACCAAAGTTTGTTTCTACTCTCTCTTGAGCCCCTAGAGTATGTGAGATGAATTTTATTAGCGGGTTTGCCCCTCTTTCTTTTCAATTAGTAGACTTAACATCTTTAGTTTCTTCTAAAGAACACTGATGTACCAGGTTAACGCTTCACTTTTCTGTGTTTCCTCATTATTTACTTATTGTCTAGACAAGTCTTCACATTTAAATAAAAAGAAATATTCCCAGACTGAAACATGTATACAGATCCATCAAATCCCAGGTCTTAAAATCATGAGTGTCTTTTCAACTTTAAGAACAAACATGTATATTTACTACTTAGTAGACAGGTTTAGTAGCTTGAGTGAGTTAGAGGAAATCAGTATAATCCTGGGACCAGTTTGTATGTGCTGGTAAGAAATAGGAAAAGACTTATGCACGATCTCCTGTGTTCTCCAACTGGGGATGGCAAGGATTCATAAACAGACTGTGTCCGTGGTTCCAAATACTGGTGAAAACTACTTTTCGTTGTTTTTGAGGAAGAGAGCCATTGGTTTACAATAGGAAATGTAGAAGCTGGTCTGCCAATATCAAAAGCTGTGGCGGTGGAAGGAGAGAGCAGCCAGTCCTGCAGAATCTGGTGAGAGCTCCTTGCAGAAACGGCATGGGAGGTAATGAGTAGGCAGAAAGTCACCCCATACCAAAGGGTTTGTGTCTATCAAAGTACCAAAGATGTAAAGCTTAAAATCAAAGCAATGAACCAAAATGTGATCGAGATTGATTGATTTGCTACCCTGGACATTTTATTTAGGCTCAGTACTGTAAAGTTCTCTAATGTATAATAATCACAGTTTTCCAGGATATATAAATTCTCCCTCTGAGATCGAAGTATGTAGTTGGGATAGCGTATAGCTTGGTCCCTGGGTGAACTTGCCAGTATAAAACTTCACAAACAAGAGTTTATTTTTTTGGTCCGTGCTCTCTTTGGAACGGGAATTATTAATAACTTCTAAGTGGCTATTGTGAAACCTTCCCTTGTTAAGCACACTTTCCTAGCTTATTTTAATTTCACATTTTGTTGAATATGCTGACTTCCTCTGACAATATGTAAAATTGCCAGCCGGAAATGCTGCACACAAAGTATTCCGGTAATATTAACCTTCCAGTTTTTAGCAACATCTTCTAAGGAAGGGCTTAAAGGAAAAACTATTCTATAAACTTTCACTGCCAGTCGTGAAAGACTTTTTTCTTTTAAATGTCTCACAAAGCTGGACCCATTCCTTCTTTTAAAGAGAAAAAATAAAAAATAAAAAACCTTAGCAGTAATTCAAATTAAACACATTGGCACAGATAATGTAGTTTTATTTGTACGTTTCTGGCACAATGTGCTGAGAAATACTAATTCTTTTGACTCCCTGCCAGTTTTCTACTAATCAAAATGGAGAAGATATGCACTGTTTGGATTATACCTAAAAATAGTTGTGTTACAGTCACATCAGCAAATGGAATTAAATTAATTTCTCCTTCTTCTCCTTCACACACACACCCTCGACATTATTTGAATTTCCATCTAGACTATTGCTCCTGAATCTCCTAATTTTTTATTGTGTGCCTCAAATAGCATTTCTCCATTGCAGCGATTTCAAAGTCAACTCCATTGAGCTACTTTCCAGGGGATACCCCTCCCCCAAAATACCCACATTGGAACCTCTTTTCATTTACAGTGTCTACCAGTGAGCCCTTTGTAATCATAGAAGTGCTACTACTATAAATAGTTTGTGGATGAATTTGCTGCATCAATAGTCTTTTTTCCCTTTTGTGGGAGACGGGAGATGGTTTCTGAATCAATCAGGTTGGGTCAGATGGTCATGGAGCAGAAAAGAAGCTTCCAAAGCCAATTGCTCTAATGACAGACTGCAGGAAACAGCAGCTTGGAGAAGCTCACACCGGAGTGACCACTGTCGCATGATCTTTGCAGCAATGTTAGCAACACCCCAGAAAGCTCTAGAAGTAACTGCCTCTGAGCCTTTACCTTCCTACTCTTGGTGAGCTAAGATCACATTTCCACCTTCTGTACCTGCAGTCAGTTCTTGCCTTAGAACTAGCCCTTTTCTTTCTTTTTTTTTTTTTTTTTTTTTTTTTTTTTT
>PVJS01030319.1:0-17010 GCA_004027185.1 Glis glis | reverse complement strand
GAAATGATCAGTCTTTAAGATAATTCAATATCCTTGTAGAAGCATGAAGATTTAGAACTATATAAAAATTTTACAACTAATTTCCTCACATTTTAATTCTTTCTGTTGAGAGACTAACTACTGTAAATTTAATTTCAACTGTTTCTGAAAACCAAATTATTATTTTTTATAACTGTTGTAGTAATGCAAATAGTAAAGTAAAAGATAACTCAGACTGTGTTTGACATAGGACAAATATAAGGCTGTAGGAAATAACTTAGAAGAACAAGAGCCTTGTACTGAATTGATGATTGGGGACTTTTGTCTTTTTAACTTCTGTGCCCTTAGTACTTGGAATAGTGCCTGGCACATGGCAGGCACTTAGTAAATATATATTGAGTTAGTCAGTCAGTGGAAAGTGACATGTCTTCACATTAAAGACACTGAAGTACTTGTAGTAGTTGTGTAGTTTTTAGATTTAAAAACCCACAATTCAAGCCCGGCATGGTGGTGCATGCTTGTAATCCCATTACTTGGGAGGCTGAGACAGGAGGATTACAGGTTCGAGGACAGCCTCAGCAAGTAAGGCTCATCAACCTAGCGAGACCCTGTTTCAAAATAAAAACAAAATAGGGCTGGGGGTGTAGCTCGGAGGTAGAATGCCCTGGGTTCAATCCCCAGTCCCCCCAAAAAAATAACACCCCACAATTCTATGTCAGTTAATTTTCAAACAAATTATAAACCCTTTAGCAAAAAATTTTTTTTTTTTTGCAGTACTGGGGATTGAACCAGGGGCATTCTACCTCCAAGCTATACCTCCAGCCCTATTTTTATTCTTTATTTTGAAACAGGGTCTCACTAAATTGCAGAGGGCCTCGCTAAGTAGCTGAGGCTGGCCGCGAACCCCGATCCTCCTGTCTCAGCCTCCCATGTATTGGGATTATAAGTGTGTGCCACCATGCCAAGCTCAAACTTTTTTTTTTAAAAAGAGCACATTTCAAGGAAAATGATATACTAGGGCTACATTTAAAGACAGATCTGAAAAAGCAGTTCTTTTGTTTAGATTTGTATAGAATGGGGATGATCTGTTACCCTTAGAGTTGGTGTAAAATGATTTAATGAGAGTTAATTTAAAGCAGATAGCATACAGTAGACGGTAAAAGTTACAAAGTTGTATGTGTGTGTATGTAAGCATACTCTGCTTCCAGAAGAACTGAATATGCAAGGTAAATGTGGGATATGCTCTATGAGGAAAATTATTACAGTAATTTTAAAGAAAACTACTTAGGCATTTGTAAAAATATAATTTATAATAACTTTTTTTTTATACTGGGGATTGAACCCAGGAGCATTCTACTGCCAAGCTATACCTCCAGCCCTTTTTATTTTTTATTTTGAGACAGGGTCTTGCTAAGTTGTTGAGACTGGCCTCCAACCTGTAATTCTCCTGCCTCAGCCTCCCAAGTACTCGGATTACAGGTGTGCACTACCATGTGTGGCTTATATTGACCTCTTTATAACACATCTGTTTAAGCAGGATACATTTGTATAACGTTTCAAGGAGAAAATTATAGATAAGATTCTTTCTTCTGGATCCTGGTGTGGGAATCCCCTTTCATTCATTCTGAAATTACATTGAAAACTCCTTACCCGTTGGGCTCTGTGTTAGGTGCTGCATGAATCAGTACTGCTTATCGTAGTATCTCCAACTTTGTTTTCCTCATCCAGGGCTCAGCAAATTTTCTATAAAGGGTCTCATAGTAATTATTTAGGCTTTATGGGGTTATGTGGTCTCTGTCTCAACTACTTAGCTCTTCCATAGTAGCACAAAAGCAGCCATATTCCACTGCTGTTACATAAACAATGACAGTGACTCTGTTTCAATAAAACTTTATTTACAATGCAGTAGGCCACATTTGGTCTTTGGGCAATAGCTTGCCAACCAATCATTGAATACATGTCCTTAAAAGACAATCTTTAGCCAGGTGTGGTGGCACATACCTGTAATCCCGGTACTTGGGAGGCTGAGACAGGAGGATCTCAGGTTTGAGATCAGGCTTTAATAACTTAGCAAGACTCTCAGTAACCTAGTGAGACCTTGTCACAAAACAAAACAAAACAAAACAAAACAAAACAAAACAAAACAAAACAAAACAGAACAAAACGACAGAGGCTGGGGGTAGAGCTTGGAGGTAGAATGCTCCTGGGTTCAATCTCCAGTAAAACACACACAAACACACACACACACACACACACACACACACACACACACACTCTCTTCACACCTCAAACGTTCTTTCTTTATAAGATAGTGGAAAAAGTGAGCTTAATGCAGAAAAAATCATATACAGATAATTTTATTTAAAAATTTGCTTCAGTAAATTTTACATGTTGAAATAAATTTTCTTTCCATTAGTTCAAAGTTATTGCTATGCCATTGGTACTTTGGCAAGATTTTTAATATAAGTAATTTATTAAATGGGTGCATTTGAGAGGCAAATCAAACCTTTTTTTCTGATGGAAATCATGTCCCATGGCTTTGTTATAACATGGTACTCAATGTATGGTTCATGCTCTATGTGCTCTGACATGAGTACTTAGTGACCTGTGTATAATAGTGTGTTATAGAGATAGCTGTTGTATGAATAAGCTAATTATAGTATATTTAGGCAGCTTCTATATTTGTTGCTGTGACGGTTTTTGTAAAGAACAGTGCAATTACCCCAGGTGGTTAGTAGCTTCCTTGGATCCTTGATAAGTATCTCATTAATAATGTTTGTAGCAGATGTTGATTCTAATGACTGGAACTGAATGTTCAAGCAGGAATAATGTGGATAAGGTAATGCGATTCCAGACTAGAAAAGTCTTACCTGTGGAGAGGAATATTAAAGAAGTTTCAGATGTCTCTTGAATAATTTTCAGTAAACTACAAATTAATTATGTTTTATGCTATTTAGGAACAATGAATAAATCAAATTAGGGTCAGTTGTGCATACTACTTTTATTTAGATTTGTTGAATTAGCTCTTTTTTTTTTAGTTCTACTTTAGGTAAGAGAGCAGACCAAATACAATTTTTTATTTAGCCCTAGTTCTCTTTTTTTTGAATGATACTGGGGATTGAAACCAGGGGCGTTCTACCTCCGAGCTACGTCCCCAGCTCTTTGTAACAGGGTCTTGCTAGGTTGCTGAGAGTCTCACTATGTAGGCTGTCCTTGAACCTGCAATCCTTATGTCTCAGCCTCCCATGTACTGGGATTATAGGCATGCACTGCCACACCTGGCTCTAGTTGTCTTTTGACAGTAAAGCAAATAGTTATTTATCATATTATAGCAAGTAGATAGTGACAAAGCTAGTAGTACAACTCTGGTCTTTCACTCTCTAGGTTTTTTCTTCACCATTCTATACTCTAGGGTTTGGGGTTTTAAAATTGGGTGTAAGGTAGTTTTTCTTCCTACCTTAGCATAATTGAAATTATGCTAGTTATACTAATTATGGGACTTGGTGTTGTAATGTCATACTTCCGGTGATAACTAAAAGTGAATAGACCCAGACCATTTTTTTTGCGGTGCTGGGGATTGAACCCAGGGACATTCTACCTCCAAGCTACACACAGCCTTATTTTTTATTCTTTATTTTGAAACAGGGTCTCGCTAAGTTGCGGAGGGCCTCACTAAGTAGCTGAGGCTGGCTGCGTACCTGCGACCCTTCTGTCTCAGCCTCCCAAGTACTGGGATTGCAAGTGTGGGCCACCACACCCGGTGAATCTTGTTTTTTATAGTAGTTTCATCACAACTATTCTGAGGGATCCAGGCCAGTTTTCCTACAACTGGGAAGGACACAGTAAAGCCCTGGTTCCTGTGTTTCTTTCTTTTTTTTTCCCCACAGGGGACTAACAGAGCAATTAGAGGGCAATCAGAACCACTGTTTATTGATCTAATGCTATAGTTGATGATACCCACTGGTAAATTGGTTAAAAAAGAAAGCCACAGAATTCATTTGACTTCCTCCTCTAGTCTGGATTTGATTTGGAGTCCCACTATATGAAATGGATAAAAGCACTACTACTTCGGCTATTGCACATTGCAAGTAAGCATGTAGAGTTGCATTCTGGGGTGGTCTCTGAGGTTACCATGGAACATTTTGGGACGGCTGTCATCAAACACCAGTTATGTTACCACCATAGGAAGCTTTTACTAGGAAAAAATAAAAATAAAAATGTAGAGATTCAAGCCAGGCATGGTGGTGCACGCTTGTAATCCCAGTACTTGGGAGGCTGAGACAGAAGGATCTGGGTTTGCGGCCAGCCTCAGCTACTTAGAGAGGCCCTCCGCAACTCAGTGAGACCCTGTTTCAAAATAAAGAATAAAAAATAGTGCTGGGGGTGTAGCATTGAGGTAGAATGCCCCTGGGTTCAATCCCCTGTACCGCAAAAAAAAAAAAAAAAAAATTAGAGATTCAAATTTAGTATACCTGATTTGACTCTGAGACTATATGTTTGTGAAAAGCATTCCTGTTAATTCTGATATTTAGCTAGATTTGGGAAACCACTTCCCTTAATGCCCATGTGACAGTTTAAAAATCAACGACCTAATCCAGAGTAATAATTTAACCAGCCAGTTGAATTAAGGATACATCTGAGACTTGTCCACTCCTTGATTAAAGTAGATCCACATAAAATGTTTAGTGTGGTACTCAGTGTTATTGTAGTCATAGTTGAGGACTTCTTTGAAAACCATTATTACATGAGAACCAATATTACATGGTTTCTCAGAGTCCATTCTGAATTCTCTCAGGGTATGGCATAGTTACTGTATATGAAAAGAAAAGTAGGCAAAGGCAAAACATTTTAATAATTTAAAACCAAACCTTTGAAGTACATATTGGTAAGTTACATCTTTAGGATATTCTAAAGGATAGAAAGGTCATTTAAGTAATAGTTTCTTTATTTAAATTCTAAGTATGAGAGTTACTACAAGTTAATAGAGTCTTTTATTTTTGGCGGTACTGGGGATTGAACCCAGGGGCATTCTACGTCCGAGCTACACCCCCAGCCCTATTTTTTTATTCTTTATTTTGAAACAGGGTCTCACTAGGTTGCGGAGGGCCTCACTAAATAGCTGAGGCTGGCTGTGAACTCAGATCCTCTGTTCTCTGCCTCCCAAGTACTGGGATTACAAGTGTGTGCCACCATGCCTGGCTTAATAGAGTCCTTGAAAGGATATTTAACTCACTAAATCCCAACGTTTCAATTCTGTGAACATTTGTATGAAATTAAAACAGGTGCATTAAAATAGGTTGGAAACCGTAGTCTACAGCTTATATGTAATTAATTAATATTAGTAATATAATTATATTACTCTTATGCAGTCATATATTATATAATTATGTTATATATTATATACTATAGGTGTTCCACATCTGGGATGATGGTACAAAATGGGTTAAAAATGAAAATGAACTGAATTTATTACTTCTAAAATCTGGTTAGACAGCTTAGAGCTAAACAGATATAGGTAGGACTTCTTTTGCAAACATAGGCATCACCCTTTTAGAATTTTCAGTTGTCCATATTCTGGGGTAGCAAATGTGAGACTTGGAGAGATTAAAACATTCTTTTTTTTTGGTGGTGGTACCAGTGGGGTTCTATCTCTGAGCTACACCCCTGGCCCTATTTTCTTTTTTTTACTTTAAATTTTGAAACAGGGGTTTGCCAAGTACTTCATGCTGGCCTTGACCCTGTTATCCTACTATCTCAGCCTCCCAAGTACTGAGATTATAGATGTGAATACCACACCAGGCCAAAACATTCTTTTTTTGTTAGTATTCTAAACTTTTTTTTTCTTTTTTTCGAAACAGAAGTAGGCCATTAGATCCAAATATATGAGAAACAGGTAACATAAGGATAAAATGATTAAATTTATTTCTTTGTTCATTCATGTAGTCAACAAATATTTATCAAACATTACCATATGCTAGAGATTCTTAGGTTTGCTATTCTTAGCAGGCAATTAGAAATAAACTGTATACTATGACTGTTTTTGTATTCTGTGCTTTTAGAAATTTTTGTTGCAATGCTGGGACTCAAACCCCCCACTCCTGTATTTCTCCTTTTATCTTAATATGAGCATTTTCCTTTGTTGTAACACATTTTTATTTATTTTTTTTTTTGTGGTACTGGGGATTGAACCCAGGGGCATTCTACCTCCGAGTTACACTCCCAGCCCCATTTTTTATTCTTTATTTGGAAACAGGGTCTCACTAAGTTATGGAGGGCCTCACTAACTATCTGAGGCTGGCAGCGAACCTGGATCCTCTGGTCTCAGCCTCCCAAGTACTGGGATTACAAGTGTGCGCCACCACGCCCAGCTGTTATAACACATTTTAAAAAAATACTCACTTAATTGTTGCCAAGATAAAGTAATTTATTTATTCTTTATTTTTTTTTTTTGACTGCTTGTTTGTTTTGTGGTACTGGGAACTAAAACCAAGAGCATTCTACCCCTGAACTACACCCCCAGCCCAATCTTACTTTTTTTAATTTTGAAACAGGGTCTCTCTAAGTTGCTGAGGCTGGCCTAGAACCTATGATCCTACTATCTCAGCCTCCCAAGTACTGGGAGTACAGGTGTGCGCTAACATGTATTTTTTATTCTTGAGGCATTAAGACTGTTTTCATTTTTTTCTTATAAACAACCATGCTCATTTCCTTATACTCATCTTTTTATAGGCTATGATAAAAATAGTATTACTTGGATAAAAATTATGAAAACATTTAAGTCCTTGATAGACCTTGCCCAAGGTTGTAGTGCCACATCCTCCAGACATTATGCCTTTTTTTTATGCCTGCTGCCTTCTTTCCTCTTTTCCTAATTTTTTCATATAAATGGGATGTGATATATACCATTCTATTACAGAGAAGCCATAGAAAAACTTTATCAGTTTTCATCCACATTGTTTTGTGGTGGTAATGAGAATTGCACAGCACCTTTCATGTAATGAGACAATCATTATCTTTGTGGTAGTTATATTTATTGCTTTAATGGCTAACTATTAAGTTATACTTGAGTATTCTTTACTTGAAATGCTTGGTACCAGAAGTGTTTAGTATTTCAATTTTTTTTTAGATTTTCAAATATTTACATATATATCATGAGATATCTTGGGGAGGGGACTCAAGTGTAAACTCAATTTATTTTTGTTTCATATATACCTTATACACATTGGCTGACAGTAATTTTATAAAATATTTTAATAATTTTGTACATGAAACAAAGTTTTATGGAGTAGAATTTTCTATTTGTGGCTTCATATCTGTATCCAAAAGTTTTGGATTTTGGATTTTCAGATTAGGGATGGTCCACCTGTACTATAAGCTTTGTATGATAACTAGGACAATACAAGACTCTATAGGCAAACAGAAATACAGTTCCTGCCCTCAAGTAGCTTTAAGATGAATTGAGATGTAATAAGGATATTTATAGTAGAAAACATGTAAATGTGAGGTACCAAAGAACACTAAACTACTAAGGAGCATTACTTGATATTCCATATGAAATATGACTGCTGTGTTTGATTTTAGAAGTATAATGTTGAGTGTTTATAGATTTTTTAAAAACTTTGATAGTGGAATAAATAAGAGATATAATCACATTTGATATTTAGTATCGAATAGTGCTACTGACCAGGTTAACAAACATTTACCTGTACTCTATTTCAGCTATGGAGCTTATCTATGAGATGAGATGTTAACTGGATTTTCATACTCGTTTTTTTTTCACGGTTCCATGATACTTCTTTAAGAATGGATTATTTCTTGCATGCTCTAGACCATAGATTCCCACAGTGAATGATTCTGCCCCAGGTGTGGGGGGCCTGGAATGAAATATATATAGATAAAAGAACGCAAGTTTGTCGCTGCATCTTTCTGTTTATTCATTGAAGGAAGGTAGATTTCAAGGGGGAGGGGAGTGCTGAGTAATTTCTTTTCTTAAAACGGGTGCTCAGCCAAATAAGTTTGGGAATCTCTGCTAGTCCATTATGTGTGATTACAGAAATGGCAAATACTGAATTGAATTTAAAAAGGAGGAAAGACCTGATCCTCTTTATGAATCAGTGAAAAATTATTCCAAAGAATTATGGTTGGTTTTTTCTAGACTGAATACTATACACGAAATTGGAAGTAATCAGCCACGTCACCAACAAATGTAAAATAAATCAAAACCTTTAGGCTATTTCTTTTGATCTTTTCTTCTCAGGAAGACTCATTATTGTATAAAATCAAAATGTTTTTCACATCTTTCTGCCTCTGTGATGTGTAGTGCTACCCAAACCATTTTAGATGGCTTTTAAATTTTATTTTGGATTAAGGTAAATCTGAGCAATGAATATGGCTTTACTCTGATGGAAGACCACATAAAAGAACGCTGTATTTTACATATTTAATTTGTGTGGCTGTGAAGTTCTGAAAAGCATAACCTATAACATTCATGGTAATTACTACAAATGAGTGTATCATTTGATTTTATACTTTGAAGTCTGAGAAAGACACTATCATTCTCATGAATAGAGCTGTTTAATCTAAAAGTAACTAATTAAAAATAACCAAGAGCTGTCTTTTACCTACAGAACTGGTATATTCATGAGGTTTGCTTACTAGTCTTCACACTAATTACCTGATCTGTGCTATGAATAATAAGTTTGCAGTATTCTGTTATTTTGGGAGCTTTTCAAATCTCATAATTAGGTCAAGATTAATGAATATGTCAATACCTTACTAAGCCTAATCCATTATTAGTAGTTGTGACTTATTGACTTGATATGCATTATAATAAAAATGCCTTTTTTTGTCTTGTGATTCTGGTCTTATAATAATGAAAAAATGATATATCTTTAAAAATATTTTCCCTATTATAAAAGTAATTTGTATTCATTGTAGAAAATTTAGAAAATGAAGATAAGGAAAAGGACAAAAATGAAAAACACCCGTAATTTCACCAGTTAGAGATGGTTGCTGCTTACATTTTGGTGTGTATGCTTTTAGATCTTCTTCTCTGTCTCCTATATTTTAGTCAGGAGAAATGAAATGTATTCATTCCACAAATTTTTTGGTGTCCATTATTTGCCAAGTGCCCATTCTAGATGCTGGAAATTACAGTGGGCCTTGTATAATGAAACTTCAATTAGATGAAATGTTTCCTACATAAACTGTGTAGAATTCATAGTTTAATAATCTGCTCTTTGCATCCTAAATATTTTTTACACCACTTTACATTTTTTCGGTCAGATGCAAACATAAAATTATTTGTTAATTCTTGTTTGTGGTTAAACAAGTCAAATAATACTGGAATGCTTCCAGTAGAGAGTACCAGAACCCTTCTTCATCTTCTTTCTATCACTCCTATTCCCTAAAATTAATCACTTTTAAGATTTTGGGGGGGGGGTGGTACTGAGGATTGAACCCAGAGGACTCTGAACTATACCCAAACCCTATTTTATTTTATTTTGAAATGTTCTAACTTAGCCGGGCGTGGTAGCGCATGCTTGTAATCCCAGTACTTGGGAGGCTGAGACAGGAGGATCTCAGGTTCGTGGCCAGTCTCAGCTACTTAGTGAGGCCCTCGGCAACTTAGTGAGACCCTGTTTCAAAAATAAAGAATAAAATAGGGCTGGGGGTGTAGCTTGGAAGTAGAATGCCCCAATGCCACACAAAAAAAGAAAAAAAATGTTCTAACTTACCATGCACTGGCCTCAAACCTGGCGTCCTCCTGTTTCACCCTCCCAAGTAATGCCCCTGGCTACTTTTAACACTTTTTATTTTTTGCTCTGTAGTTATCCCCAAGTCTCTAATAAATGTTTATATAACTATTAATCAAATTTAGGTAAGTTCCTGCTGACGTCGCTCATCAAAATCTTTGTGCCCACCTTTCCTTCCTCTTTTCTTCATTGATTATGCCTGTATGTTTAGTCCTTTATTTCTTGTTCTAATAACTCTCATAGAGTGCTTTTTGACTCTTCATCTTGTAAGATGAGGATGTTATCATTTCCTGTCTTCCATCTATCTCTCAAATATGTCACCTCTAATTTTATTTAATTAATTGATTAATTTTTTTGTGCGTGTGGTATTGGAGATTGAACCCAGAGGCATTCTACCTTGGAGCGACACCCCCAGCCCTATTTTATTTTTTATTTTGAAACAGGGTCTCACTAAGTTGGTGAGTCTGGTTGTGCGAACCTGTGGTCTTCCTGTCTCAGCTTCCCAAGTACTGGGATTACAGGCATGTGCCACAGTGCCTGGCTTCGATTACTTTATTTTTGTGGTGTTGAGGAACAAACCCAGGGCCTCACTCATGGCAGGCAAGTGCTCTAACTCTGAGCTATATAATCAGCTCTCAGCCCTAATTTTAATATTGTCAACTCTGTTTGCATTTATGTATTGTTTGGTAAACTTGGTTTTTAAAAGATTAAAAATTTTTAATTCTGTGGTTTAAGTAGTGAAAATACTTTTTTTTTTTGCTGGAACTATTGTTTAATTAGTGGAAAGAATTAGATTTCCATTTTTATGTCAAGAAAAGAGAAGTCATTGTAATATTCCAAAGGTATAAGGATAATACACAGAATTGCTTACAGAGGCATCAGAAGGTGGAGAAGCAGAAGGAAGAAAAGGGTTATCTTGAAAATAGTGAGCTGCTGTGGGCTCTGGCTGGAGCCTGGGTAGCACTAGCTGTTGACATGTCTGTTGGAGGAGTTGCCCCAGTGTACCCTCTGCTTCAGAAGAACAGCCCCACTGAGGGGATGTCCACTGAGGAGCCCACAGCCCTGTGTTCTGGCCTTCGGTGTCACCTGAGATGCTGCCAGAAGCAAGAAATAAGTGGGTTTATCCCTTTTTCCTAGTCTACCACCAGTGCGCTGGCAAGTTGAGTCTGGAAGTGTCATTTCCTTCTCAAACCAGGGTATAGCAGCAAGCACACAAGCGCAGAGAAGGAGCTGACCACCCAAAGATAGCTAATTTGCCCAAGTGTAATGCCATCACCCCTTTGCCCCTGCAAGTAAAATGTTCCTATTGTTGAATTTACATAGAAGATACTTTTATATTTCACTCATTGCCTTTACTCTTACCAAGTGTTGTCAAGGATTTAGTCATTTTATTGCTTCTTTCAGTTATTTTGTTGTTGCTATTGTCCCAAAGGCTTTTCTTTCCTCAAGCCTTCTGTGATTTCTGTTCCCCCTATATAGCTCTACTCCCAACTGTTATTTTGGTTGGATCTAGCTTTCTGGATTCCATGTTTTTTCCCCTCCTTTTTTTCTTCTGGTTTTTTTTCTCACTTTGCTGGGACACGCCCCTCAGTCATTTCCTCAGAAGGTGCTGGAAGTGATCCATATGCAGTGTGAGAATGCTTTTGCGGTGGCCCTATATTTAATAGTTTGGTTATAAATAACATTTTAGAGTAAAAAGATTTTACTTCATCTCCCCCTTGTATCTACCAGTAACCTGTTTCACTGATACAAGGTCTGTTATTAGATTCTATTTCTTTGTGAGTGGTTTGCTCATGTCTGGAAACCTTTAAACCTCTTTCTTTTCTTTCTTTTTTTTGGTGCTAGGGATTGAACCCAGGGGTGTTCTACCTCTGAGCTACACCCCCAGCTCTATTTTATTTTTTATTTTGAAACAGCGTCTCACTAAGTTGCAGACGGCCTGGATAAGTTGCTGAGACTGGCTGCAAACCTGCAATCCTACTTAAGTGCTGCTATATAGAGAGGTCTTTTCTTTTGGTCATCATTGATTACCCATATGTGTCTCATGTGTGAGTTGTGGGAATTTAATTATTGTACATTAGTTAAAAATAAACAATTCACTCTATCCTTCGCACTTGGTGTTTCTGGGTTTGGATCTTCTTTGGGTTTTTATAAAACGCGTAGCTCAGCTGGGCGTGGTGGTGCATTCTTGTAATCCCTGTACTTGGGAGGCTGAGATAGGAGGATCCAGGTTCACGGCCAGCCTCAGCAACTTAGTGAGGCCTCTGCAACTTAGTGAGACCCTGTTTCAAAATAAAGAATAAAAAATAGGGTTGAGGGTGTAGCCCAGATGTAGAATGCCCCTGGGTTCAATCCCCGGTACTGCCAAAAAAAAAAAAAAAAAACCCATGTAGCTCTATCTGTGGATGTTGCTACCTCTGTGCATGCTTCTCAGCCCTTCTCTCTGTATTTCTCATCAACCAGAAGTTTATTTAAATAGTACATCTGCTGATGGTCTTCTTGCCTTCTCTCAGTTATCTTCATTGTAGTGTCAGAATTAACCTAAAATTTAGCAGCTTAAAACATCAGACATGCTGGGTGTGGTGGCGCACGCTTGTAATCCCTGTACTTGGGAGGCTGAGGCAGGAGTATAGGGGTTCGAGGCCAGCCTCAGCTACTTAGTGAGGCCCTCCGCAACCTAGTGAGACCCTGTTTCAAAATAAAGAATAAAAAATAGGGTTGGGGGTGTAGCTTGGAGGTAGAATGCCCCTGGGTTCAGTCCCCAGTACTGCAAAAAAAACAACAACCAGACATTTGTTATCTCATAGTTTCTGAGAGCAGTTTAGTTGCATGGTACCTATTGTCTTTTATGAGGTTCTAGTCAAACTGTTGGCTGGTGCTGTTTATGACTCCACTTCCAAGCTCACAGGCCTCATTTCTCACTGGCTGTTGGATTGAGGCCTCCATTTCTTTGTGTGCTTTCCCATAGGCTGTGTTGGGGAGAAAAAGCTTTTCTGTATCAGCTTATGTTCAGTGTGTGTGTGTGTGTGTAGTGTGTGTGCAAATTAAACTGACAAAAGATAAATTAGGAGGAAAACCAAAGTATTCATATGCATATAGAGTGCACAAAAGGAGTAGTAATGGGTAAAGGTAGGGCTTGTATACCTAACTTCTTAGGAGAAAGGAAAGGTGGAGAATAGGCTTCTATGGGAAGAATGAGTGGGTTTCTTTGGGAATGATTAATGGGTTTTTGGGGAGACAAATTGCAAGTAAGAACTTTTGGTTTTGTAGGTGGGAATAATCTTTTCCATCTTCTTCATGACCATAAAACTCTGGAGAAGGGATTTATTTATTTATTTGTGGTACTGGGGATTGAACCCAGGGCATTCTACCTCTGAGCTACACCCCAGCCCTATTTTATTTTTTAATTTTAATACAGGGTCTTACTAGGTTGATGAGAGTCTCACCATTTGCTGAGGCTATCCTTGAACCTGTGATCCTCCTGTCTTAGCCTCTCAAGAACTGGGATTACAGGCGTGGACTACCATGTCTGGCTCAGGGAGGGGATTTATGATAGTTTTACTCTTAGTCTTCTTCTTGGTAGTGAAGTCATCTGAAAGAGAATTTATAGCAGCCTTATTTCCAGAAGCTTCTCCCTTTAGTCATATAAGGGAAACTCCAGAAGGCTTCTTTCTGCATTTGTTGAATCTCAAAAGTCAAGTTAAAATAGTCCTCCTATTACCTCAGAGGTTCTAAGCAGGTTCTTACAGCTGCCTTAGTGTCTGCATCACATGATGACCACCTTCCTCCAGAGATCCAAGAGAGTACTCAAGATGGAATTAGTAGCCCCTTTATTTTTTATTTTATTTTATTTTGGGGGGTACCAGGGATTGAACTCAGGGGTGTTTTACCTCGGAGCCACACCTCCAGCCCTTTTTATTTTTTCTTTTGAAACAGGGTCTCACTAAGTTTCATAGGGCCTTGTTAAGTTGCTGAGTCTGGCCTCGAGCCTGTGATCTTCATGTCTCAGCCTTCCAAATACTGGGATTACAGGTGTGTGCCACCATGCCTAACCTAAAAAGTGACATACAATCACCTTCTGCCATATTTAATTTTTGGAAGTGAGATACAAACCCAGCCAGCCCTTAAGGGGAGGGAAATTAAGTTCTGTCTTTTGAAGAGTATCAAAGAATTTGTGAATTTGTGAACGTAGTTTTTAAGCTACCAGATAGTTTTATACTTTAAAAAGAAAAAAAAAGCCTTGCTATCATTTTGATTGTGTTTTAGGAGGAAGAGGAATCATTCTGGATCCTTATTCCATTGTTTGAATGCATTGTACTTTGTCCTTTGTGGCTATTTATTTACATTTTTTGAAGTTTTTTATAATAATACTATGATAATATTCTACTGACTTTTCTCATGAGTGTTTATCTGATAGTTTATTATAGTAGTTTATAGTTCTAGAAAATGCTTGTGGAAATACACATGCACATTTTTAAAGTGAAAAACTTGAGTGCATTTATTTATTATTGTATTATTTTCTGCAGTGGTATTTTATGAACCATATTCTTAAATAATTAATATATTTTAATAATTTATTAAATAGACTCATTGCTGAAAATGTTTTTTTTCTGTCACTTTAGGTTTAATTTTAGCATTTTATTACTCCACTAGATGGTAGCAGAGGACCAGCTTTAAAGTTCAGGCTGCTTTAGGCAAGCAGTAGAAATCTAATGGTGTCCAGTGCATTGTACATCTAATACATCTCAAAATATTTGGGATTATTAAAAATTTAGCAAGGATTAGTGGGATCCTGTATGCAACATTATTGATAGTATAGACATGCTCTTTTGTGCTTTGCATTTGAATTGTTTTATTTGTAGATGACTTTGAAGTGTCAGTTTTGAGTTGTTTTTGTAAATAAATAAATAAATACTAGCTATATTAAAATCCTAGAAGTGTTTTGTTTGCTTCAGGAGACTCTGGAATCTCAGAAGGAAAAGAATGATGTGAAGATTTTCTTTTATCTCATGTAGGTTATTTTGCTCTTAATTATGTTGGGAGCAAAGGAAGTTTAATGGAAAAACTAAAAAATTGAATGTTGTAATGTAGCTCTTTTATTTTAGATATTGAACTCATAGGGTAGAAAAGTTATTTGACTTGCATGTGGTATGAAGAATTATTTTGATAAATGTGCTCTAATTATATCTTTGGGAAAGAAAGTTCTATAATTGTATTTTAAAAAAGCCATATATTATCTAATATTTATACTTTTTGGGGAACTATATTGAGTTTTTTCGTGTTTGATGGTAATTTGTCACTAAAAGGCATTAGTGTTTGTGAACTAGGTAAAGAAATTGGAATATGAGTAGTTAATTCTGATAGCTCTTTTTAAAATTGTAAAATTTGACTTGAAAATTTTGTAAGCAAACTATTTTACTACAGTGTGTTTCTGGCTTTCAGTCCAGCTCTAATGTTGCTGCAATTGCTGATAGTTTTGCTGGTAGGCGTGCTTTTTTGGACCAATTTTATTTTAGTAACATTTGGAATTTAGAAAACTTAATTTTAAAAATGCCTTTGCATGAATAAAGAACTGAGTTTTATCTCCCTATGAATTATTTAGAAGGCATTTATGCCTTTTATGTGTTATTCTAGCCTGGTAAAATATAAACTGCTTGCTGGAATTACAGAATATAGTATATAACTAGAACAAATCAAATTGTTGTTTAAATGATAAATTTCAAGTAACTGCACATTGAAACTACTCTGCAATCTGGCCTTGATAGTTGCCTTAATATTATGAGCCCATATTACATTTATTTTTGTAGTCCCAGTAGTATTTAGCCACTTACATTTAGTATTTAGCTGTTGAGATTGGTACATCTAGAATTTCTCTTGGTACTTTTTAAAAATGTGTACATGAACAAAGACTAGTGGCAACCAGTTTATTTCTTTTTTCTTTTTTTTTTTTGCGGTACCAGGGATTGAATCCAGGGGCGTTCTACCTCCGCGCTACACCCCTGGCCCTATATTTTATACTTTATTTTGAAACCGGGTCTCACGAAGTTGCGGAGGGCCTCACTAGGTAGAGAGAGAGAGAGAGAGAGAGAGAGAGAGAGAGAGAGAGAGAGAGAGATTGTGCGCTGAGGTTGGCTGCGAACCCGGATCCTCCGGTCTCCGCCTCCCAAAGTACTGGGATTACAAGCGTGCGCCACCACGCCCGGCTGCATCCAGTTTATTTCTAATAGTCTGATCCATTAATCATTATTTATTAGTGTTAAAAAAATGAAGGTCACAATTTAGCTATACCCCAAGGCCAGTCACCCAAACCTTGGAACTCAAACTCAAGTCATTCTGATTTCCTGAATTGCTCTCTCATAAGGGAAACACAAGATGTAAGCTTTAGGTGGTTCTTGCCAGCATTATTTAGTGAAATTAAACCAATTAGCTATATACAAATTGGCTTAAATAGCACTACTTGCCCTAAAAAGAATGTTAATATCTAATAGTCAAACACAAAAAAGGTGAAACTACTTTCTTCTTTATGCTTTATTAACTGCTGTAAGGGAAGCTTCTTATCCCTTGGTTTCAAGTCTTCCAGATCTCTACCTTTAATTTTTTTACATGACAATAAACTTTGTCCTAATTTGATCTGATTTTATTTTTGATACTAGTAAATGGGAGAATGAAAACTCATTTTAAACATTTGGTGCACTTAGATATCTCATTTATGTACATTTTCTCTTTGTGCATGCAGCAGTAGGGAGTATAATCAAGCATCATTGTGTTGTGTATCGGTTTTGGTTTTTGTTATTTTTTTGATACTGGGGATTGAACCCGGGGCATTTGGCCTGATGGTGGAGCTATACCCCCAGCCATTTATTTATTTATTTATTTATTTATTTATTTATTTATTTATTTATTTGTTTGTTTGCTTGCTTGTGGTACTGGTGGTTGAACCCAGGGACATTCTACCTCTGAGCTACACCCCAGCCCTTTTTTATATTTTATTTGGAAACAGGGTCTCACTGAGTTGCAGAGGGCCTCACTAAGTTGCTGAGGCTGCTTGGGAACCTGTGATCCTCCTGTCTCAGCATCCCCAGTACTGGGATTACAGGCATGTGCCTCCATGCCTGGCTTATTTTTTGTTATGAAACAGGGTCTCACTTGGTTGCTGAGAGTCTCACTGCATTGCTGAGGCTTCCCTTGAACCTGCAAAGTTCAAGGTTTCTCCTCCTGTCTCAGCCTCCCAAGTTCCACATGTTTTTAATTGTCTTTCTCAAAAAATATCTTAGTT
>PVJS01030318.1:0-24180 GCA_004027185.1 Glis glis | reverse complement strand
GAAAGGGAGGGAAGGGGGAGGGAATAGGGTGGGATTGGAGGGAGGGCTAAATGTGCAATGTGTGCATGTATGATGTTCATACCCTGACATATATCAAAATGTATAATTATAATTTACAATGCACCAATAAATGAACATAAAAAGTTAAAAAAAAGTTTCTGTCAAAACTTACATATAAAATGCCTATACTAGTTTTTCTTTAGAATTCTTTCTTAGTATTTTGTTTCAAGTATTTGGATTGTAATAAAAATAAGCAAAAATATTCAAGTTTATTTTCCCTGAGTCCTGCATTCGTTTATTTGAGTGATGACTTTTTTGACATAGTAAATGACCAACCCACTAATGGTGGTATTAAGAAGCATGTTTGCTATTCTTTGAAAACCTATGCCTCCTTATATCCTAAAATATCATGTTGTAAAGTTTAAATATATATAGTAAAATTTATTTACAAAATATTAGTATGTGTAGGCATAAAATGTATCTTTTCCATGTTCTGCCCTTAGAAGAATCATTCCAATGATATATATTTAGTTTTCATTCTATATACTAGTTGTTAATGAACCTATAGTCAAATTTATTCTAAGAATCATTATGATTTCTTTTAGGTTCTAGATATTTGAATCATCTTCATTTCTTACCTAAATTAATGCATGACTATGTTATGACTAACATCTGAATAGCCTTTAATGATCTAGAGTTTTTAGATTGTTTCTGTTGTTGAAGTAACAAACACTCTGAGCTTGAAGCATATAGCATATAATATAATCAAATATTAATTGAGCTTTATTTTGACATAATAGATTGTGGCATAGTTTGCTGTGGCAACATCTTTTAGTACTCTGGACCTCAGTGCTCCTCTGCCTATTAGCCGCCTTGTGCTTTAAGTCACCAGAGGTGACTTCTAATAAAGTAGTCATAAAAAATAGACACAATGTAATAATGTACACAAGTGGGATGATAGTAATTATAATCAATAATATTATTTCACTTTATAAATCTGAAGAATTTCTTCTACATATGGTTGGATTACTAATTACTAGAATAAATCTTTAAGAATAGTGGAATAATCTAACAAATCTTTAAGAATAGTGGACTACTGTGGCTCTAATGATGACAATAGATAATAGTGATTACTATTTATTAAGAAACCCATCGTGTACCCTCCTCAAACTTAAGACATTATACGCCTCATACATTATTTCCCATAATCCTCGTGAGCATCATAGTGAGATAAATATTGCTAGTGAGAAACTAATGTTTTAGAGTGAATTATAATTTTGAAGGTCACACAGCTGTCTTATTCCAAAGCTAGTGATCTTAATCACTATTTTACACTGCCTTTATTTGAGTTCTTAATTCCTAAAGTACCTTCTCTTCACTTTCATCCCTTCTACTATTTGCCTGGGACCATCCTCTTAGCCTTTAAGACCCATTTCAGAAATCTTTTTCCCCAAGAGTTTCCTGGATTTCTCTTACAGTTCTCCTCCCCACTGTCCTTACGGCCCTTTTTCTGTGCTCCCATGGCATATCTCTATAAAAATACCTCACCTGTTATATAAAAACCACTAGTTTATGACTTTGCCCCTACTACTAGAATATAACAAATTCTGAGGCAGCCAGTAATTTCATTCCAGTACACCAAACAAATTGTATATACATGGCATGTAGTGATAATGTTATTTAAACTGAATTAAACTGAATATTGTTGGTCATGTCATAGAAAAACATTTTTTTTTGTGGCACTGGGGATGGAACCCAGGGGCATTCTACCTTCGAGCTATACCTCCAGCTCTATTGTTTTTATTCTTTATTTTGAAACAGGCTCTCACTACATTGCGGAGGGCCTCACTAAGTAGCTGAGGCTGGCTGCGAACTTGCAATCCTCCTGTCTCTGCGTCCCAAGTACTGGGATTACGAGCGTGCACCACCATGCCCGGCATAGAAAAACATTTTTAACAGGACTTCTAAGCAATAATATAGATGTCATAAAGTCCATAGATCATGTACTTTACAATGTAAAACCTTTTCAGGCCTTCACATGAACCTATTTACTCACATTTCATAAGTTTGGCTTTTAGGATTTTTAGTCTATTAAAAAAAAGACCAGATACTAGTAGATACCATGTTGTAAATTATAAGTCCTCATAGTTCAATATTGAAGGAGGGAGAAAAACTAAAAAATACACAAGTGAAAAGGAAAAACAACACAAAACTAAAAGCTATTAGGAATAGTTAATATGGTCTCCCACACCTCAGTAATCTATGAAGTATAACACTGTATAAAAAGTGATATGAATAATATTGAACCTGAAAACTCAAGCAAAGTTTAAATTACAAAGCTGTTTTAAGAATAGAAGAATAGGGACCTTCCCAAGATGGCAGAATAGAGGCAACTCACACTTGCCTATGTGTTCATGAGAAAGAATTAAAGCAACTGGAACATACCTGCTCACTGAGGTAGGGACCATGAAAGAACATTACAATTTAACAGTGGACAGACAGGCTTGGAGAGACATACAGATGCTGGATAGAGGAACAGAAAATGAAATCAAATGCCCCTTTACCTGATTGTATAGAAGTGTGGCAAAGGGAGGATAGTACCCCGGTGGTGGGGGTAGAAGAGAAAGAGGGAGCTTCCTATTGTACCACTGACATGGGATTCAGCAATCCATAGAAATAACCAAATGCTATTCCTAAGATTTGCATAGAGAACTGGCTTTGGAGAAGTTCTCTGCAGTTTCCAGCATATGTTCACAGTGCTGTAACTGGGAGCCATCTTAAGAAAGGCTCTATTATCCAAGCTTATTGCTTTGGGAATTAGTGTGTGGGGGAACAGAAGGTACTTCTGGAATCCATGGTTTGCCAGGCTAGCTATCAGAGTCTAGGGGAAGGAGCAGTTGTTTGTGTCAGTGCATAGGAGCCAGGACTGGGGACACCAGAACCTGGGAGGTAGAAGGGGCTGATCACAGAGAACCCATGCCATGGCCCCCAGCATAGATCTTAGAAACTCCATACTTCTTTCCACCATTGAGGGTGGCCGGGGCACACCATAGAGCTAATGTTATCCCCACTCTCTGAATGCACAATTCTAGACAGGAGGTTTGGGTGGTTCTACATTCTGAAATGCTGCAGCATAGCATCTACCTTGCTCTTGAATAGATGCTCTAGATATGAACAGGAATGGGAGAAAGGGGTGGGGAAAAAGAGCAACTGTAAAAGAGTTCCTAATTGGAAATTAATCCAGAGGTGCCAGTATTCTTCTACATTCCAGAAAGAGGCCCAATACTCTTTCCCATAGATTTACAACACAAATCATGTTCCCAAGGTCACACATGTACCCAAAAGGCCAGAAAGGGAAAAACGACCCAAGTATGCAGGTGCATGCCCTCAAGTTTAACATAGTACAGGCATATGATTTCCCCCAAATGGGCAATAGCTACAGGAAACACTGGGCTCAACTACAGGTGTGGCTACCTGCCACTTGAAGATTTCCTGCCACTAATAAGCCCCATCCTGATCCTAAAAAAAGGAAAAAGCTTGATCCTTTCAGTGCATTTTGACCCCTAGTCAGATCTCCACCCCCTCTCTCCATGGTATGTGGTATAATTCACCTTTTTGTGCCTTTCCCTTACCTTACAATAAACCTTCTTTAAACACTATTTCTGCCTCATTGTATAATTCTGTGTTTGCTACCGGGACAATTGCCCTAACCTTAGGTAGTAGTACCCAAGGACTGAAGATCACAATGCTCCAATGCCTTTTGACCTCCACTAATGTTTACAGTGCATAGCACAAATAGAATTTGTTTCTATGGAGCTCTAAATTCCTCCCTAGCTCATTCCAGCATACAAAGCAGCTAAAAGGTATTCAAAGGGACTCCAGCACATATTACTCCCGCTACTCATCTGACAAGCACCATGAAGACAAGAAGGGTAAATAATACTATGTCTTTGCTCTGTCCAAGGGTGCACAGCCTAATGTGGCATGGAGGGAAGCTCTGATGAGCATAGGCTGTGAGTTTCCATTCTTGCCCATTCACTCAAGCATACTGGTAGAGAGGAATTTTTTATATTTTATTAATGATTTTTATTGTCATTGCTCTTTCATGGTTTTTAAATTTCTTTTCTCCTTTTTCATATGCAATTTTTCTTTGATTTTCATCACTTTTCTTCTTTCTCCCTTTTTTACTTTTCTCCCTTTGATTAATTTTATTTTTATTAAATTTTAACTTTTTACTTTATTCTATATTTCACCCTTTTTTTGTGGTACTGGGGATTGAACCCAGGGGCGTTCTACCTCCACGCTACACCCCCGGCCCTATTTTTTATACTTTATTTTGAAACTGAGTCTCACGAAGTTGCGGAGGGCCTCACTAAGTAGAGAGAGAGAGAGAGAGAGAGAGCTGAGGTTGGCCGCGAACCCGGATCCTCCGGTCTCTGCCTCCCAAAGTACTGGGATTACAAGCGTGCGTCACCACGCCCGGCTTATTTCACCCTTTCTTTTCAGTTGTTGACTGTGCTGATGTTGATGTGCTGCCTGAACTACCTGAGGGGACCCCACTCTTGTGAGATGTACAGAGAAAGTGGGTACACATTGTGTCAAAACACACTAATCAGAGTAAAGGAAGCCACAATGAAACTACACCTTGAACTCCAACTGAAATTAAACTGAATATTAAACAATTGATGATACTCAAGGGCACACCACCAAGAGAAGGCTGTTACTAAAAAGGCCCTCATATGAAAATGAAAAGATATGCATCCCAACACATGAACAAATCTCAACATAGAAACACATGAAATATGAAAAAGCAAGGCAACATCACAGCACCTAAAGTTTTAACTCTCTGGTAACTTGTTCCAAAGTTAGTGAACTGAATGAAATGCTACACAAAGAATTTGTAAATGATTTTTTAAAAGCTCAAGGGATTCAAAGAGCATACCAATAAATAAGTAAATTAAGAAAGACAAGCTATGAATGAACAATTCAATAAAAAGAGATTCAAAAAATTCAAATGGAAATCCTAGAAATGAAGAACTCATAACTCAGATTAAAAACTCAATTGAAGCTGGGCCTGTTGGTGCACACCTGTAATCTAAGCACTTGGGAGGCTGATACAAGAGGATCACATTCAAGGCCAGCCTTAGCAACTTAGCAAGACCCTGTTTCAAAATAAAAAATTAAAAAAATAGTGCTGGGGGTATAGTTGGGAGGTAGAATGTCTCTGGGTTCAACCTTCTGTACCAAGAAACAAACAACAAAACTCAGTTGAAAGCATCAATCAAATAATGGAAGAAAAAATATAAGGGCATGAAGGCAAGATTGAGAAATTATCACATTAAAATGGTAATAATGAAAAAAGGAAGAATGAACAAAATATACAAAATCTATGGGATACCCTTAAGAGACCAAATGTATGCATAGTTGGAGAAGACAAGGAAGAGGAGATATAGGCTAAAGAATAGAAAATCTACTCAGCAACATAATAGCAAAAAATGTCCCAAATCTTGGGAAAACCATGGACATCCACATTTAGAACAGCATTTAGAACCCCATATAGACATGATCAGAAAACAACCTGTCCATGACATTTTATAGGTAAATCCACAAATGTACAGAAGAAAGAATATTAAAAGGGAAGAATCAAACTTTATTAATACAAAGACCATCAAACTCCTAAGAAGAACAAGAGAGGAAAAAATGAACCTAGAACATTAAAAACCAGAAGATTAACAAAACGACAGGGACAACAGCATATCATTCATTAATAACTATGAATGTAAATGGTCTTAATTTTCCAATTAAAAGTTGCACAATGGATGAATGGATCTAAAAACAAGACACTCTCAATGCTCTTATTCAGTATAGAACTAGAAATTTTGCCAGAGTGATTAGGCAAGAAAAAGAAATAAGAGGCATAGAAATAGGAAAGGAGGAACTCACATCATGCAAGCTTGCTGATATGATTCTATACCGAAAAATTTTCTAAAGACTTGGAAGAACTGATAAAGAAATTCAATAAAGTAGCAGGATACAAAATCAACATAAAAAATAAAATATTAGTTTCTCTATACACCAATAATGAACTCACTAAGAAAGAAATCAAGAAAGCAATCCCACCCCAAATAGCCTAAAACATTTAAAATACCTAGGAACAAATAAGCCTAACTAAAAGGATGGAAGACCCTTACAATGAAAGTTACAAAAAACTGAAGAAATTAACTAAAGAATACCCTACACAATGGAAAGACCCTCATGTTCATGGTTTTAGAAAATTAATATTAAAATGGCTACACTACCCAAAGAAATCTATAGGTTCAATGCAATCCCCATCAAAATACCAATGACATTCTTCACAGAACTAGAAAAAACAATGCTAAAATTCCCAGGGAAATAAAAGGCCCTGAATAGCCAGAGTATTCCTCAGCAAAAACAGCAATGCTGAAGGCATAATAATACCTGACATTAAAATATACCAACGTGCCACAGGAACAAAACAGCATGGTACTGCCATAAAACAGACACACAGATCAATGGAATAAAATAGAAGACCCAGAAATGAACCCACACATCTATAGCCAACTGATTCTATTAAAAAGGTGCTAAAAACATAAAATGAGAATGGAAATCCTCAGCACATGTTCTGGGGAAAGTAGATATCTATATGCATAAGATTGAAACTTGACTCCTATCTCTCACCCTATACAAAACTCCACTCAAAATGGATCAAATGGATCCAATACATTAATGTAAGAACTGACAATTTGAAACTACTAGAAGAAAACATAGGGGAAAAATGTCAAGATATTGGCACAGGCAATGATTTCCTGAATAGAACTCCAATAGCTTGGGAAATAAATGCAAGAATTAACAAATGGGATTGCACCAAATTAAAAAGCTTCTGTGCAGGAAAGGTAACAATCAATAGAGTAAAGAGATAACCTACAAAATGAGAGAAAATCTTTTCCAGCTATTTATCTGGTAGAGGATTAACATCCAGAATATATAAAGAACTAAAAATTTTTAAAAAGCAAAAGAACAAGAAATCCAATCACAAAACTGTCAAATGATCTAAATATACATTTCTCAATAGAAGAATGAATGTTTAATAAATATATGAAAAACTGTTCAATGTCTTTAGCCATCATGGAAATCTAAATCAAAAGTACAACGAGATTCCATCTCACCCCAGTCAGAATAGCTCTTATAAAAAACACAAAAAATAACAAATGCTGGTAAGGAGGTGGGGAAAAAGGAACACTTATACACTCTTGGTAGGAATATCAAATTAGTAGAGCCACTGGGGAAAACGGAATGGAGGTTCCTCAAAAATCAAAAATAGAATTACCACATGATCCATCTATACTACTTCTGGGTATTAATCCAAAGAAATGAAGTCAGAATACTAAAGAGATTCCTATATATCCATGTTTATTGTGGTACTATCCACATTAGCCAAAGCATGGAATTAGCCTAGGTGCCTATCAACAGATGAATGGATAAAGAAAATATGTTATATATACATAGAGGAATATTATTCAATCATAAAAAATCAAATCATGTCACTTTCAGGAAAATGGATGGAACTAGAGGACATCATGTTAAGCAAAATAAGCCAGAAACAGAAAACAAGTATTCCATGTTTCCTCTTATATGCTGAAACTTAAAAAAAAATGTTTTGGAAGTTGAAGAGGCACTATTAAGGGAAGGGGAATGGTGGAGAGGGGAGAGGAGTTAGGGCAAGTGAGAGCTGACATGATCAAAACACAATAAATGCATGTATGGAAATTTCAAAGTGATACCCATTAATTTGTACAATAAATATGTGTTAATGATAATATTCTAAAAATTAAAACAAAAAAGAAGAGAACATATATAACATATTTTTATGTCTATCTGCAGTGATTAAGTTTTAAATATTTTAATACTTTAATCAAAATGGTCCCTGTTACCAGATAATGCGTAGTAAAATTAGGTTAGGTTAAAGAGATACTTATATATACATAAAGCATCTGCTTTAAAATAATCAAAATTTTATAATATTAGAAAAGTAGGTATAAACGAATACTAAATATATCTATGATGTTAAGAAAAATTCTAATGTGATCATATGACTAATATAAAGTAGGGTTATCCAATTTACAGTTAAAATAATGTTTAGGCAATGTTAATAATGGTAATCCTGGGAGAGACTAATGCCAATAATAATTATTGCAAGTAAAAGAAGCATTTTTTTTTTTTTTTGCAGTACCGGGGATTGAACCCAGGGGCATTCTACCTCCGAGCTACAACCCCGGCCCTATTTTTTATACTTTATTTTGAAACCGGGTCTCACGAAGTTGCGGAGAACCTCACTAAGTAGCTGAGGCTGGCCGCAAACCCAGATCCTCCAGTCTCAGCCTCCCAAGTACTGGGATTACAAGCATACGCCACCATGCCCAGCTAGAAGCTTTGTTGAAGTATATGATATGGCTGCTATAAATATAAAATAAAATTTTATTAAATACTTTCTTATATCTTCTAGATCTTAAAATTTATCACTTTTTCATTATGCCAATATACATAACCTTATCTTTCCCTCTAAATGTAATCTTTCTGATTTTAGAATATAAAATTCTAAAATAGAGATCTGGCTAAGTATTTAATTCTTTCATAAGCAGTAACTGTAGGTGCATAGCTTCTGCTTAATAAATGGTGCTATGTGCAATTTGCATGAACATAAAGTCCTCAATTGTTAAAATTAATGCATATAATTCTCATATAAATACTTATAAAAATTTAATTATAACTAACACTCATTTGAAATATTCATATTAATGATCATTATAGCTGTGCCTAATAAACCACAAAATCAGTTATTATTAATGTAGAATTAGCCAGTTATTACATTTATAATTATATATAACTTTAAAGAATATATTGACATTAAAAATTGTCTGCCTTTCTTGTCTCTGTTCCTTACACATATTCCCATATTCCCCAAAGCAAAAATGTATACCTGTTTCTGCAAGTCTTGTATTCTACTTTAAGAATTGGTTTACAAGATTCAGATTTTCTTCCTTCCCTTTGAATTTTTCCTAAGGAAAAGAAAAGGTTTTATTAAATGTAATTTAAATTATACTCATAAATGAGAATTTTTAAAATTTCTCTAAATAAATGTAAAGAAAAATTAATAATAATATAATTAAAGGTTTTTCATTATACAACAAGCAAGTCTATGCATCCTTATATTTTAATGAACTTGTAAACAATTTTTAGAATTATAAAATTTTACTGATATACGTTATTTATAAAATTAACCAACCATTACTGATTTTCATTCTCCACATATAAACCTAGTTTCTTGTGAAGTTATCTTAATTTCTTATTCTTGAAGATTAAATAAATTTAGAACTGAAGACACATATACATACTTATCAACAAAATGAAATGTATTACTATGAAAATCCATACTAGGCTCTATATTTTACCTATAATACAAGCAAACTTCCTTCATATGCAGAGAGACTTGCAATATGAAGCATATTATGTATATTAAAATCATACCATTTCCATCAAATTTATTAAAAATACAGTCTATTAGACAATAAACATAGATGATATATTTCATGATTTTGAAAAATAATTCCAATGATATATTCTATTTGTGTAAGTCAAAAATAACCATTTCTTAGGAAGGAATTTGCTGTTTAGACTCGATATGATTTTGAATAAAGGATCAAAAAGAAAAGGAAACATAACATCTCATGTATATAATGTACTTATCCTTCTAGTTATGCTCTTGGCTTAATTTTATGTCTCATTTTGATAAAATGTGCATGTTTTAGAATGCCATGTTTGTTTTGCATTTTTATGAAGTAACTTTATTTTTGTACTACCACAATTTATTAGACACATATATATATATTATATAGAAAGCTTTTACATATATGTATGTTTAAATTTTGAGTACAGTTTAAGAATGGCATAGCCAAATCCAAATAGGATGTCAAGATGGTTTTATTCCACTAGTTTAAGGGACAAGGAATCAGCATATAACAAACCACTATCTTTCCCATGGTATGTCTTCTAAAAATACCTTTTTTTATCCTATGTTAACTAAAAAAGTAACCAATAATATAAAATTGGTCATAATCATTCATACTGTAAAAAAGATAAGTATCTCTACTATATATAAAATATAATTATAGACATTATATCTAGATTATGATATAAAGAGATAGCTTATAAAGAGAAAGCTTATAAAGAGATAGCTATTAATCAGGAACTCACTCTGAACAGTGGTCTTAATATTGAGGAACAAATGGTTGCAGATTACTGGTTTTGAACATGAAGTGGGAATAGACAACTGAAAGAATTGATACAACCAGGAGACCCATTTGCCACAGCTTATGAACTTATTTTTCATCTAGTACTTCTCTAAATTACCATGCCATTAATTGAAAAAAATATATCATATCTTCTATTATATATCTGGATATATATAGAGAGATTAAATCAATATATATCAGTATCATAAACTAACTTTAATAGAAAAGAACAATTACATAATTAATTAATTAGTTAATGTATACTTCAATTTCTAACTCTAACAATGTACTTTTGGGCAAGGGTGTCCTGCTTTGATTATACTCATTGCCTGTTAGTAATTAAAACATGCTTACCTACTGTATGACCCAGCAATACCACTTCTATGCATCTACCCAAAAGATCTGAAACCAAACTACCAGACTAATGCATGTGTATCTATGTTTATAGCTGCACAATTCACAATTGCCAAACTTTGGAACCAGCCAACGTGTCCATCAACAGATGAATGGATTAGAAGACTATGGGATATGTACACAATGGAATTTTACACAGCCATAAAGAAGAACAAAATTACATCATTTGCAGGGAAATGGAGAGAACTAGAGAACATTATGCTAAGTGAGATTAGTCAGTCACAAAGAGTGAAAAGTAGGATGTTTCCCCTAATATGTGGAAGCTAGATAGAATGGGACTTAGAAGGGACTCCAGACAAAGAAGAAGAAAACTTTAGATGAACAAAGAAGATGACCTAACTGAGGGAGTTGGGAGGGGAGTGGAGGGAAACACACTAGAGTACATGATGTATATATACAAACTTATAAGACTCAATCACTATGCAAAGCACGAGGGAGAGGGAAGGGAGGAGGGAGTGGGGTGGGATTCGAGGGAGGGCTGAATGAGCAATGTGTGCATGTATGATTCTGCTACCCTGACACTTATCAAATGTATAATTACAATGCACCAATAAATGAATATATAAAAACATGCTTAAATGTCATATTGTGTAAAATAACAATATCAGCAATTCCATATATTGCTATTCCTATGTTCAGAGTATATTATGTAATGGTATAAAGAAATAACTAAACTCCAAGATGCTTAGAATTCTCTAGATTAAACAAGTATAAAATTACAATAATGACTCTCCATTTTTTATATTGAAAATCAAATGTATAAATTGCCATTGATTGGGTCCATTAAACTATTCCCTCATACTGATCTCTTAATCTAGCCAAATTGGTCTATTCATAAAACTACAGCTTTAATTTTTACTTCTACTACAGTCTGTGTCTATCGCTCATTTGCTTCTGCATCTAATTACTGTAATTTTTATACTTGTTTAATCTAGTGAATTCTAAGCATCTTGGAGTTCAGTTATTTCTTTATAACCATCATGTAATACAATACTCTGGACATAAGAATAGCAATATATGGAATGGCTGAATTGTTGATATTGTTATTTTACACAATGACAGGATTTCATTTTTTATGGCTGACTAGTGTTTCATTGTGCATATACACCAAATTTTCTTTATCCATTCATATACAGATTGACACTTGGATTCATTCCATAGCTTTACTATTGTGAATAGTGCCAAAATAAATAAAATACAGGTATTTCTTTGATAGACTGATTTCATTTCCTTTGTATATATACCCAGAAGTAGGAAGACTGGATCATATGATAGACCCATTTTTAGTTTATGAGAAACCACCATACTGTTCACCACAATGACAATATACTAATTTACATTCCTACCAACAGTTTGTAAGAGTTCTCCCTTTTTTACATCCTCTCCAGCTTTTTTATTATTTTTAAAATAGCCACTTTGGGGTGAGATATTATCTCAGTGTGATTTTCATTTACATTTCTCTAATGCTAGTAATGGTGAACATTTTTTAATATACCCACAGGCCATCTGTATTTCTTCTGTTGAGAAATGTCAATTCAGACCCCTTAGACATTTTTTTTTAAAGTGGATTTCTTGGTTGAATTTTTTGAGTTTCAGATATATTCTGTATATCAATTCCCTGTCAAATTAATAGTTTGCAAAAATTTTCTCCCATTTTGTATGTTGTCTCCTCACTCTGTTGATAGTTCACTTCACTATGCAATAACTTCTTATTTTGATACAATGCCATTTCTCTATCTTTGCTTTTGTTGCCTATACTTTTTGGGTCTTGAACTGTTTCCTGTTTTCTTCAAGTAGTTTCATAGCTTCAGTTGTTACATTTAGGTCTTTGATTCAGTGTGCATTGACTTTTGTATATGATGATCAATATACAAAATAGGGATCAAGTTTCATTCTTTTGTATATGGATATCCTATTTCCTCAGCACCATTTATTGAAGAGGCTGTCCTTTCTCCATTATGTTTTTGGCACTTTTGTTGAGAATCAGTTTACATCAGGGTACATGGGTTTATTTCTGGGATCTCTATATTCTGTTCTATTGGTCAGTGTGCCAGTACCATGCTGTCTTGGTTACTTTAGCTCTATAGTATGTCTTGAGATCACATATTGCAGTGCCTCCACCTTTGCTCATTTTGCCCAAGATTGCTTTAGCTACTTTGGGTCTTTTATGTTTCCATGTGATTTTAGATTGTTTTTCCTAGTTCTGTGAAGAATGTCATTAGGATTTTGGTGGGTATTATATTGAATCTGTAAATCACTTTGAGTGGTATGGACATTTTATCAATATTAATTATTTCAGTCCATGAACATAGGAGGTCTTTCCATTTGTGTATGTATCTTTTTAAATTTTAATTGCAGAAATCATTCATTTCTGTATTCAAACTTATTCCTAGGTATTTTATGGGTTTTTTTGTAACTATCAGGAATGGAGCTGTTTTCTTAAAATTTTTTTTCAAGAACCCTATACCTTTATAATTTTACTTATTTTAATAAGAATTGTTCAGGGTATTAACTTTCCAAATTGCCTATAATTGAAAATTACTTGTTTTCTAAATAATTTGTCTATATTCATACTTGGGAGGCTAAAACAGGAGGATTACAAGTTCAAGGAAAGCCTCAGCAACATAGAAGACTCTCAGCAACCTAGCGAGACCTTGTTTCCAAACAAAATATACAAAAGGGCTGGGGTGTAGCTCAGAGGTAGATTGCCCTGGGTTCAATCCCCAGTGCCATAGAAAGTATATAATAAGAATAATTTGCCTATTTTTCAGTTTATTTTTTGCCACATATTAGCTCATATGATAAAAAAACACTATTATTTTTTTTGGGAACAAACTGAGTTTATAGGAAATAAGCATCTTTATAATATTGGATCTACTTATGTATACATAGGTTGTTTTTTCATTTATTCAAGATTTTTATATGTTCCTTAATAGAAATAATGCTTCATACTTAAAGTTTACTCCCAGCTATTTTTATGGGTGATGCTACTTAAAAGTATTTATTATAGTGCTATTATTTATTCATCCTTTAGAATCTTATATGAATACTTTTACTAATTAGTTTTTTATTTTTAATCATGCAATTATACTATCAAAAAGCAACTATAATTTTGAATCATCTACATTTTTAAATATCATATTTCACTTTCAAGTCTAATTACATTGGCTAGTATTTCCAGGAAAATGTTAAATAAAAATAGCTATTGTGGACATCTCTTTCCTGTTTCTGAGCAACAATCTCACTTTAAGTGAGATCAGATTTAATGTCATATATGTAGAACTGAGCTCTGTGTGTGTGTCTGTCTGTCTGTCTTTAACTGAGGGCACTATGATTGAACAATACATATTTGAAACTTATAAGCTACTATGAAAGAAAATCTATATCTGCAGCAAGCTGCTACAAGAGAGAGACCATCACGCTAATCTCTTGATATTTAGGATTTAAATATCAAATAAAACAGATGCTGATCTAGCCTCCATTAACTGTTTTCTTCCCTTTTGCTCACCATTGTTTAGCAATCTGAACTTCAAACAAAGTATAGTTTTTCAGAATAGAAAAGTTTGATTTCTAGAAAAATAATGTACTTTTACAGACAGTTTCCCAGTTTAAGAGACATAGTAGCTAAGGAGGAGGGGTGTGACAAAAATATATTCTGCAATATATATAGCCTAATAGCCACATTATGTAAGATAAAATAAAACTATAAGATATATAAAGAAGCTGGGAAATGTGAACCATTCTTATGAACAAAGGTCAATTTCAAAGAAGGCAGATGTTTGCATTTTCAGAAAAAGGTAGCTATTCTGACCAAATTCAATGCTTAAAGGAACAATAATGTCATAATGAATGAAAAAAATGAAATCTTAGTAGAGAAATAGAAAATACAAAAAAGTATCAAATGGAAAAATTATCTGAAATAAAAAATAACCTATAGGCTTAATAGCAAAGCAAACATATCAGGAGAAATTTACAATCAAATTGACGACAAATCAATAGAAATTACCTAATCTGAAATTTAGAGGAAAAAGTTTGACATAAACACATTCCCAATACCAAAAGTTCTTAACAGACAGCTGACTGGTATCCCAGAAAGAGAGAAATGAAGCAGACAAATATACTTGAAGAAATAAATGGCTGAAAAGTTTCTAATTTTCTGGAAGATATAAATTTATAGGTTTATGAAGCTAAGTATAACCCTAAACAGAGTAAACTTGAACAAACCAAACTTAGGCATATCACAATTGATATGCCTAATTGAATTGATAAAAAGAAAATATATAAAAATGTTTGAAAACAACCAGAGGAAAAAAATGACACATATACAGAAGCAAAATTCAGACCACTGACGATTCCTCATTCAGAAAACATGGAAGCTAGAAGATGATGGAAGCACCTTTAAAGTGTTCATCACTTTAAAAACAAAACATAACACATAAATTGGCAGACCTAACTTCAACCTTTTCAATAATTGCATTACATTACAACATTACAACATTACAACAATAAAAACACAAAACCCATCTATATGTTCTCTATAGACCAAATAAATGTCTAATAATAGGACTTCAAAAAATAAGAAACAAAATAAGCAGAATTAAAGTTAGAAATAGACAATTATATAATAATGTTGGGAAATTTTAATAAGTAATAAGTGGATCACTTATTACAGAAAACATACCATTATTTTCTGTGATATAACGAATGTTCAGAAATGTGTTTAATTAACTGTTAGGTTTTGACCTCTCTATTCTTACAAATAACTAATGATGTGAGGTAAACATTTAATTCTGATCATCACCAGTGTTATCTGAAATAATTTGGTCATTGAAATTATAGATACTCATAGATTTGAAATTTTTAATCTACTCAAGTATATAGATCCAACATAAATCTTCACTTATTATTAAAATCCTCTTTTAAATGCAGAAGATAATAAGATGAAGCCCACAATTAAAACCACAGTCCTCATAATTAATTGGAATCAATCAAATGGCAGAAATAGAAATAAGTAGAATTTAAAAAACAATACAATGAAGTAGTATAGAAATTAGGTCTGAAAGCCAGATATATATATATGTCATTCTCTCACTTGCTTTTCAACCCTTGAAGTCAAACTTATTTCCTATATTACTTCTTCTAGCCTATATAATATCAACCAAGTCATACATTATAAAATTTTTGGTTGGGACAATTTCTATATAAGTATAGCTTATAAATCAGGGAAGTGGGTTGGAGGGAAATACTGAAATTTGGGAGCATAATATGGGGATCTTTAGGAAGTATAAAGAGATATTTTGAACCAGATAGAGATATTTTGAAGAGATATTTTGAACCAGAAACCATGTCCCATTGCCTTTTTCTACTAAGCACACTAACCAATGGAAGTATAAACACCATTTATACTTGGGGACATAATATGAGGATCTTTAGGAAGTTTAAAGAGATATTTTGAACCAGATAGAGATATTTTAGGGAGATATTTTGAAACAGAAACCATGTCCTATTGCCTTTTTCTACTAAGTACACTAACCAATGGAAGTTTAAACACTATTTATACTTCAAGTCAAGGCACTGCATCTCCATTGTTTATTTCCTTTAAAGACATACATCTTACCATGTGGAATTGTGGTCTGGAAAGGGCGACTTGGGCTTTTCAGGTTCCATAAAGTCAAGCTACCATCTGAATGGCTGCACATGAACTGTTTGCCCTCATGATGCCAATCAATTGAGTGAATAGCCTAATAAAATAACAATTAAAAACAAGTAAAGAGGCGGGAAAGTGTTATATCATTCTTTTTTAAATATACTTTTATTGGTGCATTGTAGTCTTACTTCATAATGTAGTTAAGAACAATAGGTACATACATGCACACAGCACTTGGTGAGCTTCCCCCCGGCTTCCTCCCCTTCCCCATACATGATATTGAGATTGGCATTGATATTTTCACATATGTGCATAACATTAATGGAAGTATTTCCTTCATTAATTCCCCCCAACGAACATCACCCTCCTCTAGACCCCCTCCATCACTCCACTAGGATTTTTCCTCCTTTATCTAAAGTCCCTCTTGTATCCCAGTTACTCCTTAACTTCCACATATGAGAGAAAACATCTGACCCTTCACTTTCTGGACTGGTTAATCTCACTTAACAAAATATTCCACAGGTCCATCCATTTTCCTGGAAATGACACAATTTTGTTCTTCCTTATTTCTGAGTAGAATTCTATTGTGTGTGTGTCCCATAATTTTGTGATCCATCCAAAGATGGACACAGATTGGTTTCACAAGTTGGCTATTGTGAATTGTGCAGCTATAAACATGGATATGCATGTATCACTATAATATTCTGATTTCTATCCCTTTGGAAAGATACTCATGAGTGGTATAGCTGGATCGTATGGTAGTTCTGTTCCCAGTTTATATCATTTTATATTCCAAAAGAACAATATGCTGATAAAATTATTATACTAATAACATGTAAGTATCATATTTTTCTGACCCAGATTGGTCTATCTTTGGCTTCAACCCTCTATCGACTTATAAAGGCTATTTAAACTTATCTCCTGAGATAAAAAATAAGTAAATTTTTTAATATCATTAGATCCCAGAATGTTTTGTCATAAATTCCACATCTTCTATATCCTATACCTGTATCCAGTGATGCTTATTTGAAAAACTATTTACATGGAAGTAAAATCAGGATTATTAGGAGATAACTTCTTACAAGATGGAGGCCTGTTTCCACTCAAAGTAGCCAATTTAAAGAACCATAGCCGGGTGTGGTGGCTCATGTTTGTAATCCCAGCACTTGAGAGGCTGAGACAGGAGGATCGAAGGTTCAAGGACAGCCTCAGCAAATAGTGAGACTTATATCAACCTAGTGAGACCCCGTTTCAAAATAAAAATTAAAAAATATGGCTGGAGATATAGCTCAGAGGTAGAATGTCCCTGGGTTCAATCCCTAGTGCCACACACACAAAAATAAATAAAAATAAAAAACCATTTAAGTAAGGCCTACCATCTGAAAGTATTCTATGTGCCAGACCTCATGATAAAAATTTTATATAAATTATCTCATTTAATCCTATAAAATATGTATTATATTTTGCAATTCACTCATGGTTAAATACGCATAGAGAGGTTGAAATATTTGTTCAAGTCACACAACTCAAAGCCATGGTCCCTCTAACTATAAAACCTATATTCTCAATCGTCACACAATATTGTCTCTAGCATATACTATTTAAATAGATTTAAAACAAGATTTAAAGTAAAAAAAGATTTTTTTAAATATTCAGGCTCATTCTGTAGTTTTGAATTAGTTAGGATTCAATAGTAATTATTTTATTTTTCAAAGATGGTATTCTCAGTGCTAACACAGTATCTTGCATAAAGTAGTATTCAAGATATAGCTATTGAATGAATAAGTAATTAATAGCACACACATTTCCAAACCCTTAGTATTCTTTCAATATTAATAAATTACCAGAACTTGGGTAATGTGCTTAAGTACAATGTGGGAAGCTCCAATAGACAAAAAAGCAGGACATATTACACACACATACACACACACACAGAGTCTTTTCTTTAAATTTCAAAAGAGAAAAATAAATATGGATGAATATTAATCATATTTATTGTTTGGAACTTTTAACAAGTTTTTTATATGTGTGTGTGTGTGTGTGTGTGTATGTGAAAAGTTCTAAACAATAAGTATTTTTAGAGTTACAGATAACTGATGGGTAGAGTATCATTAAACATATCATAAAGGAAATAAGATAATGGAAAAGGCAGTATGAAGTCCTGAGCTTGTGTTTTCTCCTAGCATGGCCTTCATTACTAGGTAGAGAAGTGTTTTTCGTCAGTCTCCCGCGGAGGCAGTTGGAAGCAAAACATTCTTTGTTGTCTGCTCCTCTGCTTAATTCTTCTCCCTTCTATAGGTGGTTCAAGGAAAACATAACTTTTTTGTCTCTCCTATATATTAACTTTGATGAACCTGAGTCAATTTAAAGTTCTCTCAGACTGCTTTGCCACCAAAGATGGAGGCAGAGAAACCATCCCCGGCCCTAAACCTTCATCCTATTTCACTGAATTTCTGTCCACTGGAGAGAACACATATGAAAATTATAGCTAGAACAAAGCCAAAATAGGTAAGTCCTATAAATGAAGTATAATTATGCTACAGAAGAGTAGGCATGTAAAATCAGCTTGTTATTAGAGATCAAGATGTCAAGTAGTGCACAATTTAGGAACTGGCATTTGAACTGACTTGATATTCAGTTTTTATTTACCGGATTATATCCTACCCTTTAACAAAAGCACATAAGGATATATTAAAACCAAATATGATACAACTAATTCAAGAAAAATTTAAAATATAGGTAACAATTTGAAAGATGAAATACCTAGTCCTGTTTGGTTGACTCAGTAGCTTTTACTGTTTCTTGAAAATGGGGAAAAAAGGATCATTTAGATCATTTTAAAAGGATCAAAAAGATCATTTTAGATCATTACCAAAAACTAGGTAATGATCTAAAAAAAAGGAAATATAGCAGTTATTCAAAGAATTAAAATTTTTTCTTCATACCAAATTCTGAAAGACTTCTCTATGAGAGATTATTTAAGAAATATTGATTCAGTCAGGCATGGTGGCGCACGCTTGTAATCCCAATACTTGGGAGTCTGAGACAGGAGGATCACAGGTTCATGGCCAGCCTTAGCTACTTTGTGAGGCCCTCTGCAACTTATTGAGACCCTGTTTCAAAATAAAGATAAAAAATAGGGCTGGGGGGTATAGCTCAGAGGTAGAATGCCCCTGGGTTCAATCACCAGTACCGCAAAAAGAGAGAAATATTGATATGAAAGAAATATTGATATGATGAAATAAAAATTTCATAGCTAATATGAAAGTAATTTTTCAAAGATATTTATTTCTAAAAATAATCTTGAATTTCCAAAACAAAACTCTTAATTCATGGATGACTTTTCATCTAGGAATTAGTCCAAACAGTTTTTCAGTGCCTAGGGAATTAATAGGATTTTGATATACAGAGGAGGCAAGGAGAGAGTTCATGATGAGGAACTAGTAGGAACAAAAGGTTGGAGATAAGAAATGTGTGGTATGTTTAGGAGATAGTGAGTGATATATCTGAAATATGGGGAGTGTATAGAAGGATGCAGTAACTTAAACTAAAGGAAAAAGCACCAGGACCTAAAATCTCCTGTCAGGGGATATGGACTTTGTTGACAAGAGAGTCATTCAAAGGTTCTAAGGTAGAAGATTATATGACCTTGCTGTGTTTTAAAATGTTAATCTTGTTAGTGAAGGATAAACCTAAAAGGTAAGATATCAGAGAAAAGATGATTAATTAAAAGGCTCCTATAGTCAACCAGGCAAAAAATAAAAACAAACTAGGATACTGGATGTGGCAATGAGAAAAGAGAAAATAAATGAGAGGCAATATAAAGACAGAATCAAAATAACCATAAAAACTGGTATCATATGATACATAAAGAAGAAAGAGTATTACTCTGAAGGTTCTAAACTTAACTAAATAATCAAAATTTTAAAACTAAAAAAGAGTAAAATGTTCTGGTTTTAAATATAAATTCAGTGCCAATGGGATATGTATCTGGACTTATCTAATAAATTGCTATATATTTAGATACAATGCTCAGAAAAGAGGTAAAGACATTTTGGATATTAAACTTATTAGTATAAAGGTAATATTGGAAAAGACGAGAGAAGATACATAAATGAAAATTAGAAGACAGGAGAAAATACAGTACATTTAACAGTATCTATAATTTTTATTTAATCATTCATTTTGTGTGTGTGCGTGGGGGGGGGGGATGGAACCCAGGGTCTTTTACCTCCGGGCTACATCCCCAATCCTATTTTATTTTTTATTTGGGAACAAGTTCTCGCTAAGTTGCTGAGAGCCTCAAGTTGCTAAGGCTGACTTTGAACCTGTGATTCTCCTGTCTCATCCTCCCAAGTACTGGGATTACAGGTGTGTGCCACCACACCTGGCTCTCATTCATTTTTTTGAGACAGGGTCTCATTATATTGTGCAGGGTGGCTTCAAAGTCCTAAGCTCAGGCAATTCTCCTGTCTCAGCCTCTTGATTAGCAGGAATACAGGCATGCACCACTGTGCCCAGCTTTAGTATTTGAAATTTAAAGGAGAGCTAAGGAAAGAATCAGTAATGGGGAAAAGAGGCATGATAAATGAGATAGAAAGACATAAATAAGCAAAGAAATGATTTTAAGAAGGAGGATCTGAGGGAAAGCTACAGGTTTAATGGGAAACTTAAAGACTAGGAAGGGGTCACTGAATAGTATTGAGGAGAATATTGGTGAATTGTGAGAAAACATTTTAGCTAAGTATTAGTTTCTAGATTTGATAGGGAAAGTGCTAAAGAAAGTTTGGAAAGGCTTTGGAGTAAAATAAAGTTTATAACTATCTCTACCAAAATGATAGGACATGTAAGTATGCATTAAAGTAGATGATAGATTTATACACATACATAAGTAAATATTCAAAATAATTTCTAGGTATAAATTAGGTATATGATTATACTCTATGACAGGCTATTACTAACCTTATTTTAAAATTACATTGAAAAATTTCTTTATTGTTGGTGCATATTAATTATACAGAATAGTGGTTTCATGGTAGCATATTCATGCATACTTATAACACAGTTTGATCGAATTCATTCCCTATTACCTCTCCTTACGCTCCCCTCAACCCTCCTCCTGATCCCCTTCCTCTGCACTAGTAGTCTCCCTTGATGTTCATGATGTCCCTTTTTTCTTTCCTCAAGCTTCCACATATAAAATATGTGATACTTGTCATCCTGAGTCTAGCTTATTTTGCTTAAGATGCTCTCCAGTTCCATCCATTTCTCTGTAAACGATATAATTTCACATTTCTTTATGGCTGAGTAAAACTCGACCGTGTCATATACCACATTCTCTAACCATTTATCTGTTGACAGGCACCTATGTTGGTTTCACGACTTGCCTATTGTGAATTATGCTGCCATAAACATGGGTATGCATGTATCAATAAAGTATGCTGACTTTCTTTTGGGAGAATACCAAGGAGTGTATAGCTGGATCATATGCTAATTCTATAATTGTTGCTGATTTGTACTTCTTTTAAGAGATATTTTTCTTTCACTTGCCCATTTATTGAATGGATTATTTGGTTTGTTGTCATTGTTGAGTTTTTTTGAGTTCTTTATATTCTGGATCTTAGGCCTCTGTCAGAAGAGTAACTGGCAAAGATTTTTGCCCATTCTGTAGGCTGTCTCTTCACACTGCTGTTTCTTTTACTGTTCAGAGGCTTTTGACTTTGATGCCATCCATTTGACAATTCTTGTTATTACTTCCTGAACTATTGGAGTCTTATTCAGGAAGTCATTGCCTGTGCCTGAATGTTGAAATGTTTCCCCTATGTTTTATTCTAGCAGGTGCAAAGCTTCTGATCTTAATCCTAGGTCTCTGATCAATTTTGAGTTAAATTTTGTACAGAATGAGAGATAAGGACCTAGTTTCATTCTTCTGCATATGGATATCTTGTTTTCCCAGCTCCATTTATTAAAGAGGCTATCTTTTCTCCAATACATGTTTTTTGGTACCTCTGTCAAGAATCAGGTGACTGTAGATGTGTGTTTGTCTCAGTGTCTTTTATTCTAGTCTATTGATCTACATGTCTATTTTTGTTTGTTTTTTTTGTGGTACTAAGGATTGAACTTAGGAGTATTTTACCTCTGAGCTATACCCCAAGCCCTATTTTATTTTTTTATTTTGAATCAGGGTCTCACTAAGCTGTGAAGGGCCTCGCTAAGGTGCTAAGGTTGACCATGAACCTGTGAATCTCCTGTCTCAGCCTCCCAAGTACTGGGATTACAGATGTGTGCCGTCTGTGAACAGGATTTCTCAAATTATTTTCTGTTAATAAATTGCCTACATGTCTGTTTTTTATACCATGCTCCTTTTGTTACTATGACCCTGTAGAATAATTTGAAATTGGTAGTTGGGATGCTTCTAGCATTATAACTTTTGCTCAGGATCACTTTAGCTATTCTAGGTCTCTTGTATTCCAAATGAATTTTAGAATATTTTTCAATTCTAAAGGAATAACATTGCTATTTTGATGAGGATTGCATTAAATCTGTAGATCACTTTTGGTAGTATGGCCATTTTAACAATTCTGCCTATCCATGAACATGGGAGGTCTTTCCATCTTCTAGTGTCCTCTCCAATTTCTTTTTCAAGTGGTTCTGTAATTTTCCTTGTAGAGGTCTCTCACCTCCTTGACTACATTTATTCATAGGAATTTTTTCAAGGTATTAAAATGGAATTGTTTTCCTGATTCCTTTCCCAGCACATTCATTATTGGTAACTAGAAAAACCATTGATTTTTATATGTTGTTTTATATACTAATATTTTGCTGAATTTGTCATCTCTAGAAAACTTCTGATGGAACTTTTAGGATCATCTAAATATCGGATCATATCATCTGAACACATGGATAATTTTTACTTCTTCCTTTACTATTTGTATCCCTTTTATTTCCTTCTCTTGCCTAATTGCTCTGATTAAAATTTCAAGTACGATATTGAATAAGAGTAGTGAGAATGGATATCCTTGTCTTGCTCCTGATCTTAGGGGAAATGTTTTAAGTTTCCCCCCTTAGTATGATTTTGGCTTTTGGTTTGTCATATATAGCCTTTATTAAGTCAATATTCTTTTATCTCTAGTTGCTTCAGGGATTTTATCATGAAGAGGTGTTGAATTTTGTCAAGGACTTTTTCTGCATTTATTGAGATTATCATGTGATTTTTACCGTTGGTTTTATTTATGTGGTCTATTATTTATTGATTTGTGTATATTGAGCCATCCTTGTATCCCTGGGATCAGTCCCTCTTGATCATGGTGAATAATCTTTTAAATATGTTTTTGTACTGTTTTCTAGTATTTTGTTGAGAATTTTTGCATCTATGTTCATCAAGGATATAGGTCTGTAATTTTCTTTCCTTTTTGTGCTCTCATCTAATTTTGGTATTAGGGAGATATTGCCTTTGTAGAATGAGTTTGGAATTCTTACTTTCAAATTGCTCACAGAATTTAAGGATCTTTTCCATTGGAATAACTGGAGGAGAAATTAGTTCTTCTTTATAGAGCTGGTAAAATTCAGCAGTGAATCTCTCACCCTGAGCTTTTTTTTTTTTATCTTTTTTTATTTTTTTTTTTATTGGTGCATTGTAATTATACATTTAATAGGTGTTAGGCTATAAGAGTCATACATGCACACATTGCCCGATTTGCCCTCCCTCAAATCCCACCCCGTTCCCTCCCTTTAGTGCTTTGCACAGTGATTTGAGTTTTATAAGTTTGGATGTATACCTCCTGCGTTTTAGTGTGTTACCCTCCACCC
>PVJS01030317.1:0-24176 GCA_004027185.1 Glis glis | reverse complement strand
TGCAGTGGTGGATGTGGGAATGCAGCCAGGTGCAGGGAGGACTGAGTGGTGCAGTGGTGGGTGTGGGAATGAATGACAGGTGTGCAGAGAACTGAGCCATACACTGGCAAAGTGGGTAAAGAAGGACAGATGCATGAAGTGTTGGGTGACACTAGGATTGATGGGTGAATGAATGACAGGTGTATGGAAAACTGACTGATACAATGGCAGCAGGGAGCATGAATGGCAGCTACGTTGAGAACTGAAACAATGGCAGATGTGAGAATGAGTGACGGTGAGTGGTTCACACAGTGATACACTGGTGAATTCAGGAATAAATGACGGGTGCATAGAAAACTGAGTGATGCAATGGTAGATGGTGGAATGAACAATGTGTAGAGAACTGCGTGGGGCAATGGTCAATGGGGGATACATGATATGCCTGTGATGGCCGAGTGCTGCAATGGCGGGTGGGAACGGATCAGTATTATACAAGGGGAATGAGGGAACACTAACAGTCGCATGGAGGACTTAGTGATATACCGGTGGATTCAGAAAAAACTGACAGATGGGTGCATGACCAAAAAGTACAATGGCAGATGGGAGAATGAATTATGGGTAAATGGAAAACCTAGTTGCAAAATGATGCATGGGAGAATGAACGACGGGTGCACGGAGAAACAGTGATGCAATATAAGATGGGAAGATGGAGGGAGAGTGCACAGAGGACAGTGATTCGATGGTGGGTGAGGGAACGTGTGACAGGGGCGTGAAGGATCAAGTGATACCACAGCCAACGGGGGAAAGAATGGCAGGACTGCAGATGACCGAAGAAAACAACGGTGTACAGAGTCTGGGTGGAGAACTGCGGAGCCGAGTGATGCGGTGATAGATGGGGAATGGATGAGAGGTGAGCAGAGGACCGAGGGATACAATAGGGTGTGGAAATGGATGGCAGATGTGTGTATGGAGAAAGATACAATGACAGAGGAATGAATGATAGGTGATCAGTGATCTGAGTGACACAGTGGTGGGTGGAAGGAGGAATGACAGGCCCATGGAGAGCTCAGCTATACAATGGAGGATGGCAGTAGGAACGACAGCGTCATGGAGAACTGCGTGATGCAATGGCGGATGGGGGAATGGATCACAGGTGTGTAGAGGACTGAGTGATGCAGTATTGGACAAGGGAATGAATGAGGGACAGTGATACGATGTGATACAATGTAAGACAGGAGAGTGAAGGAGGAGTGCGTGTCAGGGAATGAATGTCAGGTGCATGGAGAATGGTGCAATCTAATGGCACATGGGCAATGGAATGACAGGTGCATGGAGCACCAAGAGAGCGCGGACGGGGAAATGAGTGGCAGGTATGTGGATGGTTGAGTGCTAGAATGAATGATAGGCCCATGGAAAACTGAGTGACACAGTGATGGGTGGGGAATGAATGACAGGTGCTGGGAAACCCAGTGATGTCATGGGAAAGGGTGGAATGAGTGGCACGTGGGTGGAGGACCACGTGAAACAATGATGGATGGAGACCAAGTGATATGATGTTGCATTGAGGACCAAGAGATAAATGACAGGAACAAATGACAGGCGCATGGAGCACCAAATGATACGATGGCAGACAGACAGGGGAATTCATGGCAGGTGGGTAGAGAGGTGAGTGATAAATTGCAGACAGAGGGGTGAATGACAGGTGCGTGGATGACCAGGTGGTATTACGGTTGATGGGGGAATGGATGACAGATGTGTGGAGGGCTGAGCGATACAATGGTGGATGGGGGACTGAATGAAAGGTTCATGTAGAACAAAGTGATATAATGTCAGAGTGGAATGAATGATATGCTCATGGAGGAATGAATGATACAAGAGTGGGAGGGGCAATGAACAACGGGTATGTGTGGAAATTAGTGGACTGATGTCAAACGGGGGAATGAATGATATGCTGGTGTAGGAATGGGTAATCGAACGACAGGTGGCAGGTGAATGAGAAGTGGGAGGTGTGGCCTGGCCATCGTGGATGAGGCAAATGACAGGTGTTTTCAGGACTGATACAAGGTTGGGTGAGAGAATGGCCCTAGCACCTGGAGGACTGAGGGATAAAATGGCAGATAGGGAATGAATGACAGGTGCAAGAATTGAGTGATACGATGTCGGGTGGGGCACTGAATGGCAGGTCCACTGAAGACTGAATGATACAACGGCAGAAGGTTGAATGATTGACCAGGTGTGTGGTGATGGAGTGAGTGTGTGCGTGAGGCTGGAGGGATGGGCGTGTGAGTGAGCAGGTGCACGGACCATGAGATGTCCACCGTGGCTTGGTTCACCTCCTGCTCCACCCTCGCAGGATTTCCCTCCTTGGGTAAGCCAGGCTAGAGTAGGTGAAGGCGGTAGGAGCCTGGAATGTCTTGGTCTCACCTGGTTCTCGACCCTGCTTCAGAGCGTTAAGGTGGGTATCTCCACATACCTGGGAAGAGGTATATCTTTAATGTTACCCCAAATCAGAAGGAATCCCTCCTCTGCCCCACTTTTCTGCCTCCTCCATGACATCTATCAGCAGGCTGTTTCCTGGAGGGCCTGGTGCTAAATGGAGCACGCTGGGGTCCCGGTCAGGTCTGGGGAGGAGGAGCTGACCACCGGCATCTCCTGACTCCTCGGTGTGGCAGCTACCACCCTGGACATGAACCAGGAACCTCCTCTCCTCCTGGGCCTGCCCATGGTGCACGGGGTGGCTGCTCCTTCACCGGGATCTGGCTGAGCAGGTTTCTAAGCAGTGGAGTGGGAGGGAGAATGGAAGGACATGATGGGATGCCCACTGGCCGACCCCGGGACACTCCACACTTGCAGTGTGGAGTGGGGAGATCCTAATTGTTCAATGGAGTTCAGAGCCCTCTACCTTGGCGTGTGCTGCTTTGCCTGCCTCAGTTTCCTCAGCTGCAAAGCAGGGCAATACTCCCAGCAGCCTCGTGGATGAAGTGAGTGTATGAGGCAGCTTGATGCTCCCTCTGGCACCAGCCTGTCCAGCCCTTTGGTCTCCTTCCGTTCTGCAGTCCTCACTGGGCTGCCCTGTCTGTGCCAGGCACTGTGCTGGGCCTGCAGGTGCAGTGAGAAAGGACAGCTCGTGCCTGGCGCAGAATGAAGGGGATTGAGGGAAAGGAGGAAGGCAGGGGCTCAGCTGGGGAGACAGAGAGGGACAGGACAGGAGACCTCCCCCAGGACAAGGACCTATAAGAAAGATTCAGAGGGCCAACTGAGGGGGGCGCTGTGTGCACATGCTGAGGCTGCTGGCCCAGAACCAGGGTGGGCAGTCACCCAGCTTGGCTATCCCTGCACTGCATGCTGGACTGCAACCAATTGTTTGGGTTTCCAGCCCCACCCAGCAAGGCCAGGTCTTATCATGTCACCTGTACTGTCCCCAGAGCCTTGAAAGCAGGTGCACAGCAAGGGTGGGAACCATGTATCAAATCCTGCACCCAGCCTGGCTTGCTGGTGCACACCTGTAATCCCAGTAAGTGGGAGGCTGAAACAATAGGATTGCAGGTTTGAGGCCAGCCTCAGCAACTTAGTGAGACCATTTCAAGTAAAAAAAAAAAAATTAAGTGGTAGGGGTATAGCTTGGAAGTGAAATGCCCCTGGGTTCAACCTCAAATACCAAAAAATTTAAAATTAAAATTAACTAATTAATTAGTAAATTTTAAAAAAATGCCCCCAATAGTGGGACTAAAACTGACCAAATTATTCTATGTGCATGTATGAATATTTAACAATGAATCTCACTATTGTGCATAATTATAATGCACCAATAAAAATCTAAAAATTTAAAATTAAAATAAATAGACTCAACACACAAAAATAAAAAATAAATAAAACCTGCACCAAAAGAGTTTCAAGGAAAAAAAAGGAAAATGCTGTGGTCCATTTCATGAAAGGTCTGTCTCTGGTTCTGCTTATGCCTAGCAAGGAACAAGATCCTGCCGCACTCTGCTTTCTAGAAGCTGCAGGGGCCCCGGTGCTCTTTTTCATAGTGCGTCACCCCCAGCCAGACCCTGGTGCTGAGCCAGTCTCTTGATTCCTGCGGCAACCCCTCTCATTTCAGGTGGAGCCAGAGAACCTGGGGAGCTCCCCCTCCTCCAAACTAGAGCCCAAAGGAAAAACCCCATGTCTCCCCCCCACCTCCCCCCCCCGGCAAACCAGCTTTTAAATTGTCCTCCACGGCATTGCGGATGAGAGCTGGCTTCTTTATTAATTATCCTGAAGGTGGTAACAACTGAAATCACAAATGTTAGATTGAAAAACAAAAAAGCGTCATGAAGACTCCGGGTGTGTTATATCATGGGTAGAGGCAGACTGTGAGATCCAATATTGACCTAAAGTGCCTACTGTGGGGACACAATGTGTTCGCACCAGGAATCTCTTACCCAAGCATCAAAACCTCTGCCCCAAGCAGAGAAAATTCAAATGAAGCACCTACACCCTGCCCGGACCCCACCAAGCTCCCCTGATTTCCACCATATCCATCAACAGGTTGGGGGAGGGGGCACTCAAGCTGCCCTGATAATCAGATAAGGGTCTGGGGCTTCGCAAGTTTAGAACTAAATAAAATCCTTTCCAAAAAGCTTCAAGTGGCACCGACGCAGGAGGAAGCAACTGGGGAGGCATGGAAACCAGAGCTCGGGGAGTGATGTACTGCCTTTGGCCTTTGCGGCGCTGGCTGGACTGTGCTCTTCCCTGGTTATTACAGTGACAGTCGCTGTGCCCAGGGCTCCCCGGAGAGCTGGGACACGATTCAGTATAATCTCCCTCCAAAGCCTTTCACCAAGGCGCGGCCACAGATCCAACGTGAAGTGGTAATTATATGTTCTTAAAATCCATTTCACAGAGTGGGCTAATAACTGTATCTGAGAAGATGCGTTCATTAACAGATACCCAGCGCCAGGAGCTCCCGCCGCAGCCTCGGAGGCTCAGCGCAAAGTTGACGCACACTGGAAAAATCGCTGAAGGTTAGATTAAAAATAAGAATGCCCATGAAGATTAACCCGACTCATTAATATCACTGTCCAGAAGAAGACAATTCCTTGGAGGGCATGGCTTGGGGCTGTTCCCCCACCCCAGGCCTGAGAGGCCCTTAATTTGCATTTATATTTAAAAAAAAGAAGACAGCAAACAGAATTATCTAGAAAGGTGCTTTGTTTCCTATAAATTTGAGCTCTTCTGCCGTACAACTTGTTGGACCAAAGAACATGAGGCTCCATCAGCCACTGTCTGAGAGGGTGACTTTCACACCCCCAAGTGCTGCGCTGTGCCTGGCAGTGAGGGCCCGTGCCATCCCACCCAGCCCCTCAGGCAGCCTGCCAGGCACCCGCTGCGGGATGGCCCTTCTACAGGTGGGGAAACTGAGGATGGGAACTGGGAAATGGCCTCCCTTTGGGCATACTCTGGCAGGATTCAGATTCCAAGCCAGGTGTGTGGGATCCAAGTGCAGTTTCTTTCCATTAAGATTTTTATAGGGTACATGTATGTGTGCATGTGTGCGTGTGTGTGTGTGTGTGTGTGTGTATGCATGTGTGTCCATATGTGTGTGTATGCATGTGTGTCCGTGTGTGTGTCCGTGTGTGTGTGTGTGTGTGTGTGTGTGTGTGTGTGTGTGCGTGTGTGTGTGTTCCAGCCTTCCATTTCAGGAAATCAGCTGAAAAAAAAAATCCCAATAAAGGAAGGGAGAAAAATCAGCATATTCCTTAGATGGCCCCTAGTCCTGCACTGATGCGGTGGGGTGCATCCCCACCGCCCCCCAGGGCTAAGACGACACCTTCATTTAGCTACGCTTCCCTCAACATGTTCTCCTTGGAGTTTTAACTGTGAAAAGCATGTGTCCAGAGCTGCCAGTCAGGATCTGTAAGGGAAACGCACCTTGATAAGCGCTTCATCAGTCTCGACAATTTATTTTTTAAAGGAAATTGGAACATTTCTGGGTTTGCGTATGACTCCCACCGTTTCGTCCATATTGACGCTCACCTCCTGCAAGCAGCCAACCCTTTTCTGTGCTGGTTTTATGACGGGGAGCCAGCATGCTCACCTGTCTTGGTCTAGATCACCAAAGGCACCTTTAGGGAATCGTGGGCTTCCTCCCCTCCCTCGGGAGGCCAGCCCCACAAGCGGATGTCTTGCTCTCCAGCTTTCCAGACAACAGCCCCTGACCCCCAGCGTCAATGACTTGCACATCTGCATGCCAACACCACAGTTGCCAATACCACCAACACCAACAGGACAGAAAGACCACAATGGCCAACCGGCCCTCTCCAAGGCTGGAGTCATGATAGGGAGAGAAGGGTTCTTCTGTGTTTGGGTGCTGGGCAGAAGGCCTGGGGCCAGCAGGGGCAAAGCTGATTATGTAGACGACATAAGGACGATTTCCTTCTCTGAACATTAAAACCTGCACCAATGAATTAAACATGTAAAACAAGATGACAATCTAAAAAGTCTTTTCAACCAAGAAGGAAAGACAGGCCGTCCTGTGCTGGTGCTTCCTGTTGCATATGGCACGGAGAAATCCTGTCTTTTCAGTATACAGAGCTTTCCAGACAAAAAATATCAAGGGAAAATGAGAGGAGGGGTCCAGGGAAGTAGGGGAGGAAAGAGGAGACACGAGCTCAGAGCACAGGGGCAGAAAGGACTGGAGGGGCACAGGAAAAAGACCACCGTGAGCCAGCACGCTGGCTCTGACAGGTCCACAGAGCCAGCCCCAGAGAGGCAGCATGCCGCATTGGGACAAGTGGCAAACCACAGAGACACCACGACGCCAGCAGGGTGTCCACCACATCCACTGGGATGAAGGGACCTGCTCCAATGTCCACAGGTCGCAAAGTGGAAAGTCTGTTAGGTTTCCCAACCCCCAGCCTTGGTAGGGACCCACCAGAGACTTTGTTCTGTGGACAGTGCCCCAAGCATGAGACCCCACAAGTGACCCCACACTGTACCAACTGGACCCTCTCCCCAGAGGGGTTAAAGGACCGGGGTTTCTGGGCAATATCTAGACCTACCTTGCCCACAGTCATAGGGTGGACAGGTGCTGCCCTGTCTTGACTCTCAATCCCCATCCCAGAGCAGTTTACCTGCGGCCATCCCCGCCCACCCCCAGCACAGGAGCGCAAACTCCTCCCTCCCTGGGCTCGACAGGTTCAAGCTCTAAAGCTCAGAGAAAAAGGGGGGGGGGCTGAAATCTGATCTCAGAGAGGGCTGAAGGGAGGCCAGCAAGGGTCAGTGTCTCCCACCCCCACCCCGGAGCCGTCTCCTGCCCCCTGAGTCCATCTGGGCACCTCGAGTGCCAGGACAGCCCTCTCCAACTCCCAGAGAGGTGATAAGTGTACGACTTGAAGCCCCGCGCAGCGCAGCCCGCGCCTGGGCGGTGGGTGGGTGGGTGACTGCTATGGGATTATTCTTAGCGCTCCACTTTTTTCGCAAAAGTGGCGCCTCCGCCCTCGGGGCTCCCGCACACTCGCTCCGGGCTCACACTTCTGGCACCGGCGCTGCGTCGGGTGGGGTCCCCGAGGGATGAAGCGCTCGAGGCGCAGGAGAGGAGCAGGCTCCCCCAAAGACCCGGGGACCCTAAAGGAGGCTGAGTTTGCCTCCGAGCGCCCCGCACCCAGCCCTGCGCCGCGCGCTCGGCCGCCTCCCCGGGCTCCTCCCGGGGCGCAGGGCGCACGCAGCCCTTACCAATGGTGGTGATGACCGTGATCGCAAAGTAGAAGGAGCCGGCGAATTTCCACTGCACGCCGGCGCGGTGGGGCTCGGACTGCAGGATCACCAGCTCGAGCTGCCGGTAGTCATCGGTGCTGATGTTGTACTTGCCCCTGATCCGGATCTCCTCGGCTTTGAGTTTCTCCTCCTCGCGCATCTCGTGGTCGGACTCCAGGGCGTCGAACACGGCGGCGCCCACCAGCAGGTAGGTAAAGGTGCAGGCGATGAGGGACAGGGTCCGCACATTCTGTTTCTTCATGGCCGCCACCAAGGAGTTGGGGCGGGGGGCTTGTCCCCCGGGCTGGCGCGGGTCCCACTGCAGCACTCTACGGCCGGTGGCTCCCAGCTGCAAGCCGTGGCAACAGCAGCAGCAGCCGGGAGGCGGGGGGCTAGGATCCCGTTCGGGGACCTCAATAACCGGCCCATCGTCTTGGCGAGGCTGCCGGCGGCGGGCCACGCGGCGGGGCTCAGCCGAGAAGGCGGGCAGGCACAGGAGGCTGCTCGAGCGCCGGGGCAAGGCATCCTGGAGCCCCGACACCCTGCGCCAGGCCCGGCTAAGGCGACTCTCGGCACCGGGCTGGGCCGCAGCGGGTTGCTCCTCCGCGCTCCCCTCCGGCTGGGTCGCCCTCCGCGCCCTACCCCGCGCTCCTGCCGGCGAGGCCGGAGCGGGAGAGAGGTCGGAGGACGGCCGGGGGGAGGGGGACCTGCGCCCGTTAGGCTCCAGCTTGAGCAGTAGCGCCCAGCCGGGCCGCCCCGCGGGATCTCTACCCCCTTTACCCCTTCTCGCCCCCTTCAGAAGGGGACGAAAAAGTTTGCGAAGTGGCGGGCTCGCAAGAGTCCCCTGCAAGCAGGGAGGGTGCTAAGCAGGTGCAGCGGGCAAGGCAGCCCGATGCCCCAAGGTCCGAACGCCCCGAGCCCACCTGAGCGCACGGGAGCACGACTGGGTGCCCGCCGCGCGTCGGCCGGTCTGCGAAGTTTGCTCTGTGCAGTCTTCGAAGCGCAGGAGCGGGGCGCGGCCTCAAGACGGCAGGGTCCGCAGCGGAGCGACCTCGGGGGCAGCCGGGGAACTGCGCGGCGGCGGCCGGCCAGCTAGCTTCTCCAGGGGCGGCGGGCGCGGCGGCGGCGGCGGCGGCGGGAGGGATCCCGCGGGCCCGCAGGAACTGAGAGGTGGGGACGCGGACGAGCGCGGGCGCATGAGCCGCGCGGAGGTCTGAGCCCTCCGGCGTCCGGGCGTCCGGGGAGGCTGTCTCAGCTCTGCTCTGCCCCCGGCGCAGTGTGCGTGCGCGCCGGAGGGAGCCGGAGTCTATGTGTTCGTCTGAGTGCGCGCGTGTGTGTTTGCGCTTGACAGCCCCGCTCGGGCGGGAGGGCCGCGGGGGGCGGGGGCCAGGCTACGCCGAGGCTGGGCCTCCCTCCCTCCCTCCCTCCCTCCCTCCTGCAGCCTCCAGGGCGCGCCACCTCCCGCCTGGTCCCCAGCCAGCTGGCGAGGCGGTGTGGCAGCTCCCGCCGCAGACCAAGCGCAGCGCAGGGCGCACGGGGAGGGAGCCCAAGAGAGGCGGCCGGAGCCTATAGGGAGGGGGTGGGGGAGGGCCGAGGGCTGGGTGCCGCCAGAGTGGGGGTGCGGGGCGGAGCCACCAGCGGGTTTTGGCGGGGGATGGGAGGATCAAGGAAGCTGTTTGGGTCCTTCTGGCTCTTCTCCCCCAAGAGCGCACGCAGCAGTGGTGGGCAGAGTTTGAGGACCCGTTGCTGGGGGAGAGAAATGGGATTCAGTCCGAGAAGGCAGACTGGAGGCTTCGGGGAGAGGAGAGAGGCTGCGGAGTGTAGGGAGCAGAAGTGGAGGGGCTATGGGCACCTGGGAGCGCGGGGCAGCTGTGCAATTAGTCCCCCACAACCACCACCGGGGCCAGCCACCTGGTGCAGGAGCGTGTCACTGGCCAGGGCCACAGCCTCCTAGAGCGGTGGGGTCCCGAGAGAGCTCCCTCAGTCCCCTGGAGCGGTGCCACCGGGGTGGCCCAGCACGGGCCAACCTGGGCCATTGGCCCCAGAGCGCTGAGGATAGCACGGGGCGGGGGGTGCTGCTCTTAGCGTCTGTCGGGACAGCAGAAGAGGATGTCTTATTTCCCCAGCCCGGTACCATCCCCGTTGCTTTGCTGAGAAGCACTCTGGGTACCCCAAGGTGGGCTCCCAGCGCACCTCATAGGCAGCCCCGCCCCTCCCGCAGCCCCCCGTGGGCGGCCCCCCTCGGGAACAAAGGAGAATGGGGGGGGCAGGAGGCTCAGACCAGGACACAGCTATTCCTTCCCTCCCAAGAGAAGACCTGGTTTTTTCTCCTACCCATCCAGGTCTTCTGGGTCCCCTTCCCCTATCTCCCTTAAAGTCATGGAGAAGCTCTTCCTTATGACCCCCTCCCCTTGAGCTGCGGAAGTCTAAACCCTTAGGATCGAGCTGTGGATACCCCCGGAGCTCCTTTCCTGGCCAGGCTACCTCCTCTGACCAAGCCAAAGAAGGGCTGGGGATTTGGGAGTATGGTCCCCCACTCCCTAGCAATGGGGTTGAGTCTGAGGCAAGAGGCTGACCAAGGAGATTCGAGGAGGCTGGGGATTAGACCTGGCAGATGGCAGCCTCCAGGAGCACTGAGTTGCCCCCTTGCTCGGGCTCTCCGTATGCAGAGACTCAGTCGGCGCCAATCGGATCTGGGACCCCTATGCCTCACTGGGCTCCGTGCACGGACCCTCTGCGCCCCACTTCAAGGGCTCACAGGCGCGATCCGGGAAGCGGCCACTGCGCTGTGGTCTCTGTCTAGGCGATCCGGTCGGCGTTGGGTCTGAGGGCACCCTCAGGGGTCGGGGTGAGAAGCCCTCCCTAGCAGGTGCTCTCCCCAAAATTCCCGATGGAAACCGAGCCCCCACACTAAGCAAGTGAGGCTGGCTGCCGGTGAGTCACCGCAAACGGGAGACAAGGATTCCCAGCAGCTGGTAATTAATTGCGCCGTGGCTCAGCCCACCACGGAACCCCAGTCAGGCCGCCTGCCACCCTGGCAGCCGCGCCGCCCTGAGTCACAGCCGTCGGACCTCCGCACGGTCTGAAGCCTGCCTGCCTCGGCGCCACCAGGGGGCGCTGCACTCCGACCCACAGGTCGGCCCTGCTTTGCGCCAACTGCGTCTCAGGGACAGTCTCAGACAGTACTCACTGGCAAACGCAGAAGCGGGTGCGGAGCGGGGGCTGGGCTGCACTCTGCGGACAGATTCTGTGCTTGGGGAGAGATACTTTGATTCGGTTTATGGAACTCCAATTTGCATACAGCCTTTGAGGAAAGGGACTTCAAAGGTAAATTGTTCCAAACCCTTTCTTTTACAGATGGGAAAACGTCCAACAAGAAAGGATCACCTGCCCAGGATAACACAACTCCCATCTAGAACCAGCGCTTGACCCTCCTCCCCAGGCTGCTGACCAGCGCTCCCTCGAGGACCCCAGCAGCTTTCTGACCCCAAGGTCACGGAGTCACGAATGTCCACAGACACAAACACCCCGTCAGAGTTCCCTTTTCTGCCCTTGTTCCCAGTTGGAACTACAGCTCTTGGACTCAAAAGCAACAAGCCCAGGGAGCTGGGCCCGGGGGCAGGCTCTAGAGGTTCAAGAGGAGGGCTCCACAAGTCACTCGTTGTACGTGCTGTGGCTGCAAGGGGGACAGAGGTCCCTGGCGCAGAGCCCGGTCTTGACCATCTTCCCTGCAGCCATTGCGACCACCCCGAAGCAGCTGCTCAGCTAGCACTGCGGGTGCCACAGGACAGTCCAGAGAGGATCGTGCTCCTGACTGTACCTCCCTCGATGACCCTGTGGCCCCAGAAGCCTTAACTCCAACCCTGAGTGGAGGTGGACATGTAGCTCAGGTGTGGCCAATCAGAGCCCAGGGTTCTTCAGGGCTACCGGGATTGGCTGAGCTTGACTCACAGGTCCACCTCTGAACCAATAAGTGCCCTCCACCTCCTAGGACTGGAAGTTGGTAGGTATAATCCGGGCATTTTCTCCGGGGACTTTGGGACAGCATCTCTAAGAGGCTAGGGCAGAACCGCAGGTGGAGGGAGAGAAGGAGACTTTAAGAACTCCCATGCAGGCTCTGGCGTGCAAGAGCCGCTCCACTTGGGTGAGCAAATGCATTATGTCTTTGCTTTAGGCCACTGTGAATGTGTCCCGATCTTTCCTGGTGCCGCCGAGGCCCCTGAGCTGGATTCACAGCCTGTAGATGCTCCTCCAATGGGTCAGTCCCTGGCCCTCCCTGGACCTTGGTTTCTTTAGTAAAAACAGATGCATCTTGTTAGATAATAAAGAAAAAGCATGGTTTTATAACTCTACTGCCTACTTGTGTGCTCTGTTCTTTACACACAGCGGGTGTGTCCGCATCCCCTTCCCACATTTTACCCAGAGAGGCCAGTTTACCCTGGTCGCACAGTGAGTAAGGGATGATGGGACTCCCAGATCAGGCCAGTACTTCTTCCACATCACCACGGTGTGTCTGAGAACAGATGCAGGGAGGTATGGCGCTCTAGGCCAGGTGCCCCTGGCCGATGCCCGTGCGGGCCCAGGGTGGATTCTAGTTGCTGGTGAGAAGCCAGAGCCGCCTGCTGCTCCCAGGACATCCTGACTCCTTGGGCATGCCCAGTGCTTTGCCACACTTATATTCACACCGTCAAAAATAGGCAGAGGGTACAGAACCATCACGCCCATTTCACAGATCTGGAAGGTGAAGCACCGAGGAGTCAGAAGCCCCAAGTCCCAGGGAGGAGCGGTGCTGACGCCACCCTTCCTTGGGACCCCAAGCTGAGGTTCCCACCGCATTCCTAGCTGCAGTATCTGCACAGCTGCAATATCTGCACAGCTGATGGCAAGTCTTCACTTTAAGCCTCCAGCTGTGTCAGAGATGATGACTCCCAGACAGGAGTACAGCCCCTCTCTCCTCCACTTGCAGCCAGAGCTCCCTTTTGAACAGGCTGACCTATCACTTCCATGCTGAAAACCCTCCAGAAGCCCCTAGGTCAAGTCTAAGCCCTCGGTCTAGATTTCCCTCTGCAGATCTGACCTCCGATCACCCATCTCACTCCTCATCTTTCAGGAATCTATTCTGACAGCATGTTCCATGGCTGGAGCTCAAGGAGTCCTCGTAGGAACTCACAAGACTGCCAGTGGCCAGTGGTGAAGCCGAGGCTCTCTGAGTTTCCTCTGTAGCTCTGCCCATGAGCCTGAGTGGGGGGAAGGGGCTGTGTCTACCTGTAACAGGCTCGGGCAACAAGGGCCCGGACCAGCCTGTTGGCAAGAAGACCGAGAAGGAAGGAAGAAGGAGAGCATTCCAGCCCCTGGTGCACAGTAAGTGCTCAAAACGTGTTTCATGGCTCCCAGACTCAATTCAAACGGTGTTAAGATGAATCCCTAGGACTCGGTGCTGATGACATGTGCACCAGAAGTAACGGGGGCAGGAAATGCCTCTGAGCTTCTGAGACACGAGAGACAAAGCTAGTGATAGAGAGGGAAACTGAGGCTGGGCCTGGACGAGGCTTCAGGCAACATGACCTGGGAGTTGTCAGACTCCTAGCAGCTTGGACTGTCAATGGGTAGCATGGGAACAGGAGCCCAAACTGGGGGAGATCCCTCCCTTAGTTGCCAAGCCCGGTCAGGTCTTCCTGGGGATTCCCAAGCTTCAGATTTCTCAGTGTGCAGTGAAACTTCCAATTGTGCCCACATGGGCTTAGGTGCCTGCACGGCTCACACAGTGGTCGCAGGAATGTGGGGGGCAGGACTGGGGTGCAGAGTGAATCTGATCTGCCCCCAGAGTTAGAGGACTTTTAAGAGTTTTATAGATGATAGCCAATTCATTCTGAGACTCAAGACCGCCTAGCAGAGGAGGGGAGTGGCCAGAGGTGGAGCCGGGCCAGGACCCTCCCTCATTCAAGCCCCTGTTCAACGAAGCCCAGGATGCCTCCATACTTCCTGCATGCCCATGCCCTTGCAGCACTAGAGGAAATCTGATGAGTAGAATTCAGGTTTCTTAATGCAGCCGCAACCACTGCCCATCGCTGGCCGGATCCATAAATAGCGGCAACACGTTCCCCACGAAACTCAGGTTGCCGCCGGGATCAATTGGACAATCGGCAGAGGCTTCTCTGGGCTGACAGCTCCCAAGAGAGGCTGCTGCTGGGTGTGAACCCTGTGCCCATCATGAGGGTCTCAATAACAGGCTGGGGGCCAGAGTCCATACCCCTGGAGGCTGTTCTAAAACCAGGTGGAGGAGATTAGAGGATAGCATGTATCCCCACAGCTGCCACTGTGACCAGAGCTGAACCTCCTAGGCAGCATGGTGGGCATCCTTGTCCCCAGCCAGCACTTCCGGGTTCCCCAGGCTTGGCATAGAGCAGAGGCTGCTGGGCATTTGCTGGTCATATTAATAAAATGGACGTGGGGACAGTCAGGACACTGGCCTTTCTCTTTATCGTCTCCCATCACCCTGTTCCTGGAATAATTAGACATTCACAGCAAAGGGACATTTGTTGGACCCAAGTCTTCTGCCTTCTTAAAACTCAAGAAAAAAAGCTAGGCATGGTGGAGCATGCCTGTAATTCCAGTACTTGGGAAGCTGAGACAGGAGGATCAGAGGTTCAAGACCAGCCTCAGCAACTTAAGGAGACTCTGAGCAACCTAATGAGACCCTGTTTCAAAATAAAATAGGACTGAGGGGTATAGCTTGGAGATAGAGTGTCCCTGGGTTCAATCCCTAGTGTCACAAAATAATTAAGTAATTAATTAAATAAAAAGGGCTGGGGGGTGTAGCTAAGAGATAGAATGCCCCTCAATTCAATTCCAAGTAATTATATATATATATATATATATATATATGTATATATATATATCTCAATTGGATGTGGTGGCACACACCTGTAATCCCAGCTACTTTGCAGGAGGATCACAAGTTCAAGACCAGCCTCAGCAACTTAGCAAGACCCTGGAGGTGGGGTGGGGGGAACACTTTTATGGACTATTACCCTAACTTCTTTTTCTGGAGTCTTTGAACATTAAGTGAAATATACCTATTTGTTCATTAAAGAAAATCATATTCATCTCATCTATTTTTAAAATAATCTTAAAATGAATTTTTTAAAAATAATTTTAAAATGAAATATTTTTTAAAAGGGCTGGGGACCGGGCGTGGTGGCTCACGCTTGTAATCCCAGTACTTGGGAAGCTGAGACAGGAGGATCTGGGTTCACGGCCAGTCTTGGCTACTTAATGAAGCCCTCAACAACTTAGTGAGACCCTGTTTCAAAATAAAGGATAAATAAATAGGGCTGGTGGTATAGCTTAGAGGTAGAATGCCCCTGGGTTCAATCCCCAGTACGACAAAAAAGGGGGGCTGGGGATATAGGTAGAGCACCCTGGGTCAATTCCTCATACCTCAAAAAGGCCAACTACAAATAAAAATCTGCTCTTAAAAATAAACAAACACAAATAATAATTGATTGAGAATCGCTGTGAGTCTTGGGGGCGGCAACCCAATCCTCAATCGAGTTTCCTCATCCTGACCTTGGAGATGAAATCGGATTGCCTCATCGAGCTGAGATCATTAGACAAAGTCATCTGTAAAATGTCCAGAAAGAGTTAGGACAGAGCTAGGATTTTCCCCGGGCCTGAGAACTCTCTCTCCATGGCACTAGGCTGTCCCTGAAGTGCACACCCCAACATGGCCGTTCTCCGTCATTGGAATCATTGGTTTTCCCTAGATGGAGCCCGGAAGTCCACTCAGGCCGTGGGACAAGCATGGCTTCCGAGTCAGGCCCAGATCCAAATCCCTGTGTTGCTATTTACTACCCATTTGACCTTAGGCAAGCGAGGAAGCCTCTCTGTGCTGCTTGTGGGTAAAACGAGAAGAAAGAGCTTGTCCCCACCAGGATGACGCGAAAGAGGCTCGGGCATTTGTTCCCAGTGGGGCTGTCAATGCTGCCTCTCTCCCTGGGTGTAGAGGGCACATTGCCCTCCTCTCCCCACCAACTGCCCGCCAGCCGGGGAGCCATGCCAGCGCCACATGCTCACCGTGGAGACACTACTACACAGCCAGCTCCCTCCTGGCGGGAGCTAACTTTAGCCGTCACATGGAGCATTCGTTGTGTCTGTGCCGAGAGTTTACACATCCCTGCGGAAGGTGTTTAAATATTTTCCCTTTTCAGAAGCCTGGTTCGCGCCCCTGCCACTTTCACCTTTGGGTAGCAGAAGGTATTTTTGCAAACGCAGCCGAGGTGGCAGCGAGCTCGCAGCGTGACGCGGCGTCCCAGGACACACCGCTGCTATTTCAGGGACTCACAGGGGTATTATCTGTATCCTTACGGGGCTGTTGGCTCCCAAGGAAAAGGAAGAGAAGACAGAGTCCCTCCGGAAGCTCTCAAAGGCCCTTCTGCCTCCAGTGCCACTGGCGCCTCCTCCAGGAAGCCTCCCTGAGCCCCAGGCCTGCCCCAGGACAAAGCCTGTGTGCAAGTCATCTGTCTGTGTCCCCAGCACAGTGTCTGTCAGAGTCAGGGCTGGAAACACCGATAGAACAAATCCTCAGGGCCTCTGGAAGTGCAGAGAGGCTTCCTACCTCTGAGCTGCTTTCTGCTCCGAATGTCACCTTCTGGTGACACGAGGGAAAGGTAACAGCAGAGCCAGGTGGTGGAGGCTCATGGAATCACATGGAGGCTGCAGGAGTACAAACCAGCTCAGACTGGGGGTGTCCCAAAGAGGTCCTCAGCAGAGGGGACTTCAGCATGGCAGTCCCCAGGCTGTGGAATGGGCTGGTCCCCAGCCCCAGAGGTGGCTCTGAGTCCTGAGTCTCTAGGACTATCTGCTTGCTATGTGGTGAGTCCCATTCCATAGGGCTGGAAAGCAGGGTGGCAACTTAGTCTATTCCTTGTTTGGCAAATGAAGACACCTTGGTCCACAGAAGACTGACTCAAGGACGTGGAGATAATTATGGGCATAACTGAGACACTCTCCACCTCCTGAGTCCCTGAGCCCAGGCCCAGGCCACCCTGAGGTTCCCTGGGGAGTCTTAGTAGCTGCATAATCCAGTTCTTGCCTCTGGCACCCACAAGAGGTATCAGGGATCCAGCAGCAAAATCAACAGCGAGAGGTCCCTGTTCTCATGGAAATGACATTCTAATGACAGAGGCAGATAGTAGCCAGCTCTCCAGCAGAACAAAGCCAGAGACTACAAGAGGGTGACAAAGCAGAGGATGGTGAGGCACGTGCGATGAGTCCCCGAGGAGATGGCATCTGAAGTAAGACTTGAATGGCATTTGTGGAGCTGGGGAGAGGGTACCAAGCAGAGGGAACAGAGGAGCAGGGGAGCAGAGGTGGCTGAGATGTGGGCAACTGGAGAAAGTGCAGGACAAGATCAGAGGCAGGGACTCCCTGGCCCTAGGGAGGACAGGAGGCAGGGCCAGATGAAGAGGTAGGCCATGGGAGGAGTTCGGATTTCCACTCGGTGCTTCACTGATGGCTGTGAGTCTCAGCACCATGTCCTGCTGGTACCTGCAGCACAGGGGCCGGGCCAGGTGAGCTCTCTGACAGTATTTCTGATTCTGAAGGGAAAAGGGCCTCCAAGAAATGGGTAGCCAATTAGAGCAATAATGACTCCGACTCTGGCGACTGTGAATACACTGGGGTGCAGTGTGCATCTGTCACCAGCCTCCCAGGGGACACAGCAGGGCATCCCTAGCCAACTGACCTCCTCCGAGGTGCTGGGCCTGCTCACAGAGACCGGAGGCCACTGGGAGTGAGTTTGGTGAAGTCCTTGCAGCTTCCTTTGACGCCAACTGGCTCCCAGTACCTGGGCCAGGTTTGGGGGACACAAAGTGATTCCCACAGCACAGAAAGGACCCCAAGTCCCTCTTCCTCCTCCACCAGGGCCTGAGTCCTTGTAATAGTGGCAGGATGGATAACTGACCCCATATTTTTAATTGTGTTTTTTTGTATCTATTTCTAATTACAACATTTACTTTTCATGTAAAATCTGGAAAAGTAGGAATTAATATAAAAAAGAAAACAACAACAAACAACCCAAGTCCTAAAGACTTCACCCCAGGGACATCTAACAGCACCCTTACAGCAGCGGGAGTCCAGCTTTGGAAAACATGTTTTTTGTTTGTTTGTTTTTTGGTACTGGAGATTGAACCCAGGGGCATTCTACCTCTGAGCTACACCCACAACCCTATTTCATTTATTATTTTGAAACAGGGTCTCAATAAGTTGTTGAGGGCTAAGTTGCTGAGGCTGGTCACAAACCTGTGATCCTCCTGTCTCAGCCTCCCAAGTGCTGGGATTACGGGAATGCACCACCACACCTGGCTAAAAACATGGCTTTCCACATCTCAAAGCCAAGTGATGCTGATGTACGCCCTTAAGAGTTAAGCTCAAGAGAAGGGGGTGAGGGCATGGATATTCAAGAGAGCTTGAGGAAGGAGGTCGGGGAGACCCCAGAAAAAGACAAAAGACATTGATGCACTCAGGCCAACCAAGCCAATGCTGCCCAAGCCCAGAACCATGCTTTCCCTCCCCAGACAGACCTATTCTGAGCGCATCACAGTTGTGCTCCCAGTTCTGACTGCTCAGTTCCCACAGTACATCCTGGGAAGGTCTGTGCAGAGAGTGGGAGGGGAAGAAGGGCGGCTCCAAATAGAAGAAGGGAGAGGGGGAGGGGTGGTCAGAGAGATGACAGGAAGGGGTAACCCCAAGTAAGTCTCTCTGACTTCAACCCAATACTTGCCCCCTCCAAAGTCGCACCTCTCCCAGACTAAGCCTAGAATCAGAGAGCCCAGGACCAGAACAGAGACATGTGTCCATTCTTTCTTGACACAAACATCTGTTGAGCCTCTCCTTGGCCAGTTCCTCGCTGCAAAGGTGGGTATGAGGAGGCATCGGGCTAACGTTGATCATCATCATGGCTGAGGCCCATAGTCAGCAAGATCGTCCATAGTTCAGCTCCAAATATACCCCCTTCCCTCCCTCTCTGTGCTGCCCACCCTTGGCCATACTGGCCTATGTCAGTATAGCTCATGCCTGTCCCACACATGGCTTTGCTATCTCCTTTGGCATCACAGAAAACATGCAGTCTCTCTTTTCACTGGGTGGGACAGGATCACCGTATGGTGGCTCTCCCGGCAGTATGGCTGGCCGACTCCTCATGTTCTTTCCCAGGCCTCCTTCCTGATACCATTCTTGTGTGTTCTATTGCACCTCAGTGTTTTCACCCAGAAGCATCCAGCAATCAGACCTGAGTGACCAAGCAATCTGACCACAGCTGAGGGCACCCAGCGCCAGACAGGAGAACAGCCGCCTAGAGAAAGTGCCCCCCGTATTGCAACGGTAACAAAACTTTTGTAAAAGTTAAACATCGGTGACAGCAAAGTTATCCTTCTTGCCTTCACAGTTTACAGGTGGGTCTGCTATGGAGGTCCCTCCCAGACTCAGGCCAGGCTCCCCAATGTGGGCCTTGGGATCCCCAACAAGGAAAGTGAAGGGGGCAAATCTTCCAATAGTTCTAAAGCTTCTGCCCTAAACATGCTGCGTGGCTGTTGAGCCCAGCTCGTGGCCACAGTATGTCATGTGGACTGGGAAGGGCAGTGTGACCTTGACCTGAGAATCCTGTCCTCAAATAAGGTCTCACTCACACCTGGGGCTAAAGGGAGACCATGATCCACATCGCCACATGAGGAAAAGACTCCAGAGAAGACCAAAGCCAAGAACAAATGAGACAGAACAGAGTCCACAGAATGAAAAAAGAGGAAAAGAGTAAAACATGTGGGGAGCAGTGGACCTTGAGGTGTGTATAAATTAAATCAAAATGAATAAGGATAGACCTGTCTCAGACTGTTTAACACAAGTGCTAAGCGAGGGCTCCTGAAATAGAGAGTTCAGACTGGAAGGGAAAATTCTAAGAATAGTCCCTCTACAAAAGTCCTAGCCCAGCAACCTCTAGGAGTCAGAGGGGAGGCGGGTAATAAAAGATCCAATCCTTGAGGGGGAGTGAAGAGGAAATAAAAAGAATAATTCTAGAAGTGCCATCTTTAGGGGCCAAAGAGGGATAGTTGGGAGGGGAATAGAACATCTTGTTTTCTGAAATAGTTGATACCTTGTTTTTAGCTAGCAGGAGAGAAATATGTGTTGGTTATATAAATAAGGAAAGGAGGTAGCCCTGTAAGTCTATGGAAGGATATAGTGGGCACTTCCAAGTTCACAAAGGGAAAAATAACTGGATAATATCATCAAAAATGAGGAAAAGAAAAGGGATACAATGTTAACACAAAACAAATAATCACAGTAGAATATTATAGAAAATATATTAAGCTGGGCGTGATGGCACACACTTGTAATCCCAATACTTGGGAGGCTGAGACCGGAGGATCTGGGTTCGTGGCCAGCCTCGGCTACTTAGTGAGGTCCTCCACAACTTAGTGAGACCCTGTTTCAAAATAAAGAATAAAAAAATAGGGCTGAGGATGTATCTCGGAGGTAGAATGCCCCTGGGTTCAATCCCCAGTACCGCAAAAAATGAAAATATATTAAGTGCATGAATTAAATAAATAAGGTTGATATTCTAAATGGAAAGAACCGATATATCCCATTAAAAGACAGGCCCTGTCATATTGCATTCAATAAGTAAGACAAAAAAAAGCCAATACTAAGTTGTTTATAGACATACTTTCAGCCAGGTGTGGTGGCACATGCCTGTAATCCCAGTACTTGGGAGGCTAAAACAGGAGGATCATAAGTTTGAGGCCCCCTCAGCAACTTAGCAAGGCTCTCAGCAACCTAGTGAGACCCTGTTTCAAAAAACAAAAAATAAAAAGGGCTGCAGGTATAGCTCGGAGATAGAATGCCCCTGAGTTCAATCATGAAAGGAAGGAAGGAAGGAAGGAAGGAAGGAAGGAAGGAAGGAAGGAAAAGAAAGAAAGAAAGAAAGAAAGAAAGAAAGAAAGAAAGAAAAGAAAAGAAAAGAAAGAAAGAAAGAAAGAAAGAAAGAAAGAAGCTCAAAATTATATTTTAAAATATTTAAAATAAATGGCTTGGAAATATAAGAATAAAGACAATGAAAATAAAGTAGGACTGTCATATATCTATTGGAAAAAATAAAAGTATAGTAAAAAGCAACTGCACATCTCTATCAGAAACAGACAATAGCATTAGACAATTAATAAAGAAGCAATCCAATGTTTTGCATAGCCACAAATCACAACGATCAGGTTTAAAAGTCATTTTAGGGACAATTATGGAAATTTGAATATGGATAGAGTTTAAGAAGACCATAGACCACCACCACTGTAATTTCCTTATGTGCAATAATTCCATCATGGTAATGTGTGGAAGCACCCTTCTTTATTAAAGATGTAAATGTAAGCATATAGGGGTGAAATGCCATGACGTTCATAACTCAGTGGAAAGCAAATATGGCAAAATGTAGTTGCTGAATCTTGATATGTGTGTCATTATACTTATATTTCTGCTTTTCTTTACATTTAAAATTTTCAAAACAAAAACTCCCAAATAATGCCATCAGAATTGGAAAAGGCAAACAATAAATGTAAATATTTAATCTATAATGATACATTTCATACGTCCAGAGACCACTGATGAGAATTAATATGGAATAGGACATACAGAAAACTTTACAAAAATTAAGACCACGAGAGCAAAGCTCTTCACAGGCTGCATGTTCTGGCCATATTTCATGCAAGTAATAATAAATAGGGCTGGGAGTGTGGCTCGGCTGTAGAGTGCTTGCCTAGCATGCATGAGGTCCTGGGTTCAATCCCCAGCAAAACAACAAAAAATAATTCTGCAAGTAGTGGTGAATAATAAAAAGGGAGCAAAAAAAAAACTTTACTCAAACGTTTAAAACATTCCTACACAACCCTTGGATTAAAGAGAAAGTCAAAGGAGAAATTATATACTATGTGGAAAGCAAAGAAAAAGAGAATGCTTTGTATTAAACGATAAGGAACAAAACTAACACTACCTAGAAACAGACAGCCCCAAATGCCTTCATTAGAAAGGGGGAAAGGCTAAACATAGCATCATTTTTACTACTTGTCTCAAGAAATTAGGAAAAGAAGCAAGAAGGACAGAATGCATAAAGATAAGAACTGAAATTGATTAAAGAAATTTGAAAAAGGTATGGGAAGAATAAATAAATGCTGAAGCTGGTTCTTTGAAATGGCCAATAAAATAGAAAAACCCCTCGTGAGTCCAATTATGGAGAATGAAGAAAGAGAGAGAGTAAAATTAGACAAGATTAGAAATGGGAAGGCAGACATAACCAATATAACTACAGATACAGGAGAGATAAAAATAATTATGAGAGAATAGTATATGAAACTCTGAGATAACAAATTGAAAACCTCAAGGAAATGGATGATTTCCTAGTAAAAGTAAATTGCCAAAACCAATCCAAGAAAAAATGGAAAAATTTAATAGACCAATTACCATAGAAGATATGAGAAGGTCATCAGAGATCTATCAGTGAAAAACATCAGAATCAGACAGGCTTGCAGTGGAGTCTTATCTGACTTCTAAAGAACTAATCATTTCAGTGCTGTTTAAACTATTTTAAACCACAGAAAAAGAAACTCCCTATTCATTCCTGACTCTAGAATAACTTTAATACAAATAACACAAAATAATGGGAAATACAAAACAATAGAACTTGTGGGTAAAAGTTTCTAAATAAAATACCAGCAAATAGAACCCAGAAACATATCAAAAGAATAATATATTTCCCTAGTTAGGTTTATTCTGGGAATTCAAGGTGTGGTTGAGGACCCTTAACCCTGGAGATATTCTGCAGGCATATTACCATCTCTCTCTTCTCAGCATCTCTTGGCATGACAGAAGCAAGGGCATGTTGGACAATGGTCACTAGTGCATGGAGAGTCTCAAATGAACAGGATGGGGAGAACTAAGACATCCAACAGAGCTTCACATCTGTTAGGAAATGACAAAAGTTTTACATGGAAATGTTACTGGGTTTATTTCCAAAGAAGACTCAAAAAGATAATATTGTTTCAGCATCTTTTAAACACTCCATAAAACCAATTTCTGCCGGGCGCGGTGGCGCACGCTTGTAATCCCAGTACTTGGGAAGCGGAGACCGGAGGATCCAGGTTCACCGCCAGCCTCAGCTACTTAGTGAGGCCCTCCGCAACTTCGTGAGACCCGGTTTCAAAATAAAGGATAAAAAATAGGGCCGGGATCCCCGGTACCACACACACACACACACAAAATCCTTCCTGATTTGAAATCCACTGAGGGAAGAGCTCAGGGACTTTTCCTCTTTTCAATTGCATGAGTTGCTGTCTGAGTGTGTGATGTACCCAGTATCACTGAATCTGCCATCAAATCTGCAGGGAGGTGATACAATCGACACTGAAGCCTGGAGAAGTGTGGGGACTTCCCAGAGTACTCAAGGGGTGAGGGTAGAGTCTGGATCGAAATTCTAGTGAGACTGGCTGAAAAACTCCAGCTTTCAGTGGCAACCATACCCCCTGAGGACATCCCGGTTTATAGCAGAGTCCCGTCTGTTTATTCGAAGCCAGGAGCAATGGGCTGAACACTGAATTAGGTGTCAGGAGACCTGAGTTCTATTTTATGTCCTGTAACCAGCCTATTTGGGGTGGGGCAGTCACTGCTAAGACTTCAGCCCTTCTGCAGCAGTCTGAGACGCTAAGCGGCTTCTCTCCGCAGGGCATTTGCAGGCCGCTGTCCGTGGTGCTGAAAGGGGCCCTACTTGCAGGGAGCTGTCCGTGGTGCTGAAAGTAGCCCTGTTTGCAGGCCGCTGTCCGTGGTGCTGAAAGTGTTCCTGCTGGACAGCTCCAGTTTCCCCATTTCTGGAGGTACTGGCTTGGGCAGCTGCCAGGAGCACACACTGTGATTAATCAGCAGGTTTGAAATGGCAGCTAAATTCTAAAGGTGGAAGGAAAGAAGAATTCTTTATTGGTTGCTGAGTCAGTGCCAAAGCATCTTTTTTTTAACCCATGTCTGTGTCAATTCTCATCACCTGAAATGAATATTTCAATTTTTACACAGAGACATAAAGTTTCCACTGTCCAAGTGAAGAAAAGTAATATTGTCTAGATCTTAAAAGACTGTGTCGGCTTCTCACAAATCCCATTTTTCTTTCCTTCACAGGATGTTGATATATTAAATTTTGTGTTAATTACTTGTTTTTTTTTAATGTGTGTGTGTTCTTAATACATATACATGGTTCACTTTTGGAATTCCACATAACTGCACTAAGATTGTGTGTATCAGTCTCTCCTGATTTATTCCTTCTGCATTATGTTATTGAAATGCATCCATCTTGCTGCATATTCGCCCTTGCCTAGTACTCTGCTACATATTTGTGCCACAATACATTTATCCATTCCACTCTTTTTTTTTTTTTTTTT